>JARYGA010009217.1:0-37920 GCA_030545235.1 Helianthus tuberosus | reverse complement strand
TGGAAGGAGGATCCTCAAACCTGAGAGGATCCTAAAACCTGAGAGGATCCTTGGACCTGAGAGGATCCTTGGACCTGAGAGGATCCTTGGACCTGAGAGGATCCTTGAACCTGAGAGGATCCTTGAACCTGAGAGGATCCTTGGACTGTGTGCGTCCCTAAATATCCTCCTGAGCTGACGAAGGATCCCTGATGCTGGAAAGAGGATCCCGAAGGCTGAAAATAGGATCCTGAAGGCTGGAAGTGAGACCCAAAAGCCTGATTCATAGTTGTTGTTCCATAACGCCTTCCCAATGGTTCACTCTGATACTGGATGTCCAGAGCTGCAGTTTGCAAGACAGTTATAGCTGGAGTGTCGAAATCCAATGACCTTGGTATCAGAGGAGAGTGATCCTCCCCTGATTTCTTCTGTTTCTTGATATCACCAATCTCCCAGAGGATCCTTTCATTGGTTTTGTCCTGCTCTTGTATGTGATCCCTCATCTGCAAAATCAAAGAAAAAAGATCACTAGTAGTAGGGTTAGAAGAAACAGCAGAAGTTGGTGGTTTTGAAAAAATGGGGCTTTGTCTCTTTGCAGCATTTTCAGCATTCTTCTGAGATCCAGAAGGTGGTGGAGGCAAAGGTGGAACGCCCTGTAAAGAACTCATTGCCGGCATTGAACTTGAAGTGCTCTTTGCTGAAGAAGCCATCTGCTTGGTTGTAATGAACCGAAATGATTACAAAAACAAGAATTTCTTAGGAATGAAGCACCAATTGCCCCACGGTGGGCGCCAAACTGTTTTGGTCAAAAATCAAGCAAGGATAATGCAACCAAATCTTTTGTTGTGAGGTGTGATGCTTGAATCTATGAACAATTGTATGAAAAACTTGCCAATCAAATAAAGAGGTGACACAAGGATTTATACGAGGAAAAAGCCCTTGATCAAGAGTTGATCTCCGGCACAAAAAACCTCGGGTGATGGAAACTACCGATCACCAACTAAGATTAAACAGAAAAATGTTACAACTCGGGATAATAACAAGCTTGTTACAAGGATCACTAGTGTGCAAAAGTGTTAAAGTGTATGAAATCGCCAAGTAAACTGTTGAGAGCTGTTCGAGAGTGTGTGTTTGCTAAAATTAGCCAAGTGTTCTAACTAAAGCTTGTTATCCCCTTTTTAAAATTAGAAATAACTAAACTAACTAACTATCCGCTAATTGTGCAAGCTCCCCACGATCTCCTTAACGTTCACAAGGGCCAAGCACGTGCGGAATATTGAGGGAATATGCTCCACGAATATCGGCAAGACCAAGTCCATGCACATACTCCTGCAAAACGAGCTCATATACAAGGTAGACAACCGTTAGTGTAAGGATAACAATGAGGATCCTGAATCCTGGTCCTGCTACACATTCTGAGGATCCTAAATTCAAACAGAATTAAGGATCCGTGATCCTGGCAGTACTTGAGGATCCTTGATCCTTAGGATTGGAAAATCCTCCCCTAATAGTTACAATAAGGGGATCCTGGCTTTTAATGGATTATTTCTAAGTGTCCCCCAATAGAGATGTCAAAAATACACCAAACTTGGGGGATGGGCATCGCGCATCAAGTTACCAGGTTGAAAAGAGCCCCATCTTAGGTCAAAGAGGATGATCCAAAATCCAAAAAAAATGAGGCAATAAACCATGTTTGGATATTATTACACTTTGCGCTCATGTTCTTGTATGTTGCCACGCATATGTTTTGCCTACCGTTTACTTTTGTATTAAAATGACACCATTTCATGTTTTTAGTTCCTTATCAGTTTTATTTTCTAACATTTTGTGGTTGTAAACTGTTGACGTTCGTTTTCCTTTTATAGATTAAAAATGGTGCCTTTGTTTGTAATGATGTTTAAGTTTGTGTACACTTAATATAGATTAACTTTGTTTGTTACGTTGTTCAGCGTAACCTGTCCACTGGAAAAGTTTAAACTAGTTACATAATGATTCTTAGTAATTGTTTACAAACAAAGTATCAATTAATCACTATCCAACACAGTTAGTGTTAGGGGAGGATTTTCTAATGATCAGTGATCCTCATTTACTGTTGGGTTTAGTGATTCTCAATTCTGTCTGAATTAATGATCCTCAGAGAGTATTGTAGGATCTGGATCATGGATCATCATAAGGATCCTTATACTAACGATTGTCTACTTTGAATATGAAGTTGTTTTGCAGGAGTACGAGCTTGGACTTGGTCTTGGCGATATTCCTGGAGCATATTCCATACTTATTCCGCACGTGCTTACCTGAAGTGGACGTTATGGAGTTCGTGGAGGACTTGCATGAAATGCGGATAGTTTGTTAGCTTAGATATTTTCCATTTTTAAAAGGGATAGCGAGCTAAATAGAAACACTTGGCTATTTTTAGCTTAACACACACACTCGTAACTGCTCTCACCCGCTCTTGACAATTCACTTGGCGATTACACACTTTTTTGCACATTACACTATAGTGATCCTTGTAATTAGCTCGCTATCATCCGAAGTTGTAATACATTTCTTGTTTAATCTGAGTTGGTGATCGGTAGTTTCCATCGCCCGAGGTTTTTTATGCCGGAGATCATTCATTGATCAAGGGCTTTTTCCTCGTATAAATCTTTGTGTCACTTGTTCATTTCATTTCTGAGTGATCCTTAGTATTGTTCATTGATTCAAGCATCACACCTCACAACAGAAAGTTTGGTTGCATTATCATTGCTTGATTTTTGACCAAAATAGTTTGGCGCCCACCGTGGGGCAATTGGTGCTTCATTCCTAAGAAGATTCATACTTTTGTGGTCATTTCGGTTCATTACAACCAAGCAGATGGCTTCCTCAACAAAGAATACATCAAGTTCTATGCCGGCAATCAGTTCTTCACAAGGCGTTCCACCTTTGCCTCCACCACCTTCTGGATCCCAGAAGAATGCTGAAAATGCTGCGAAGAGACAAACCCCCATTTTCACAAAACCACCAACTTCTTCTGTTTCTTCTAATCCTACTACTAATGATCTTTACACTCTGATTTTGCAGATGAGGAATCATGCACAAGAGCAGGACAAAACCAACGAAAGGATCCTCCGGGAGATCGCTGAGATCAAGAAACAGAAGAAATCAGTGGAGGATCACTCTCCTCTGATACCAAGGTCATTGGATTTCGATACTCCAGTTGTGACTACCTTACAATCGACAGTTCCAGGCATCCAGTATCAAAGTGGTCCATCAGAAAGGCGTTATGGAACAGCAACTATGAGTCAGGCATTTGGCTCTCACTTCCAGCGTCAAGGATCCTCTTCTCAGCCATCAGGATCCTCTTTTCAGCATCAAGGATACTTCACGTCAGGAGGATATTTGGGAATGCATGCAGTTCAAGGATCCTCCCAGGGTCAAGGATCCTCCCAGGTTCAAGGATCCTCTATGGCTCCAGGATCCTCTAAGGTCCAAGGATCCTCCATGGCTCAAGGATCCTTCCAGCTTCAAGGATCCTCTATGACTCCAGGATCCTCCCAGTTTCTAGGATCCTCTCTGCCCCAAGGATCCTTTCAGGTTCAAGGATCATCTCAGCTTCAAGGATCCAACATCTTTCAGGATCAGGGATTCTTAAGAAGTATGCAACCTCCGAGCACCGATGTTCATCAAGGAGACTTCATACCAATGCAGACCATCGCTTCATCTGGTCCTTCGATCATACCAGAATCCCGTCAATATGGATTCACATCCGCAATTCCAAACATGAATCCTCCGGGAGGTAACACTTTTAATAATTCATATAACACTAACCATGGCTCAATGCAGGATACATGTATTAATCAGGCTATGGCTAGGGAATTACAGAAACTTAAGGATATGATATCCAGTGTACCAGGAGTGGTTAAACTCATTCCTGAAATTGCAGATGGTAGCCATAGGATATCTCGTTTTGCACCACCCTTATGTGATGCTGAGATACCCAAAAGGTTCCAGATACCATCTATGAAGCTCTATGATGGTTCAACAGATCCAGAAGAGCATGTAGCTCAGTATAGGGAGAGGATGGAGATCAACCCAATTCCTGAGAGGTTAAAGGAAGCATGTCTATGCAAGGGATTTGGATCCATACTCACAGGATCTGCTCTTAAATGGCTGCTAAGTCTTCCCCCTTACTCTATTACTTCATTTGCTAATCTAGTTAATTTGTTTAATAGTCAATTCTCTTGTAGTAGAAAATTTGAACGATTAACTAGTGATCTATATAGGGTAATACAAGGTCAAAATGAATCACTTAGAGATTATATCACTAAGTTTAGTAAAGAATCCTTAGATATTCCTAATTTGGATATTGCTACGGCTGTAGAAGCCTTTAAAATGGGATTGCTTAGGGATTCACTATTCTATGATGATCTTGTTATGACACCTTGCAGGAATCTTGATGAAGTAAGAACCAGGGCCCTTAGGTTCATCCGCCTAGAGGATGACAAAAGGATCCAGGATAGATTGACAGGATCCTCAAAACAGGAGAAACAAGGATCCTACTTCAGGAATAACAAATCCAAGTCCTACAACAAGTCTGATAACCAGAACGTGCATGCAGTGGAACAAGAAGAGGATGATGAGGATTATCCTCCTATTTCCGAATACTGTTTTTTTGTTGATAACAATGAACTAATCCTTGCAATGCAGAATCTAGGTGAGAAGGCTAGGTGGCCGAGAAAAAGTGATAAACCAGCTGCTACAAAGGATAAGTCCAAGTGGTGTGCATATCATGAGGTTTTCGGGCATCTCACTGAATAGTGTATTGCACTAAGAAAGGAAATGGGTTACTTGTTGAGCAAGGGGCATTTGAAGGAACTTTTGGGACGAAAGAAGTCAAGGATCCAGGATCCTGAAAGGATCCCGGAAAGGGCTCCTGCTCCTCCGGCAGATGCACAAGTTATAAATTTCATATCAGGTGGATCAGACATTTGTGGTACTTCCTTCTCAGCAGCCAAGAGACATGCTAAGGAAACCAAGATGGATAATGGGGACAGACCCATCCGGACCTCCACCGTCACCAAGGATAAGATCATAACTTTTGATGAGGATGATCATGTTGATGTCCAGGATCCTCATCATGATGGTCTTGTAATTACATTGTTTATTTCTAACCACTTTGTTCGCAGGATCCTAATCGATGGAGGAAGCTCTGTGAACATCATTCAGCTTGATGTCCTCAAGAAAATGAATATCCCGGAGTCTGATATTGTCCCAAGATCCTCTGTCCTTGTGGGATTTAGTGGGGAAACCAAAAACACATTGGGGGACATCAAACTCCCTATTTATATTGAAGGACTCCATTCTTATCAGAAATTTTGTGTTATAGATTGCTTATCTTGTTGTAATGTTATCCTTGGCAGGCCATGGATACATGATATGAAGGCAGTCCCATCTACCTATCATCAGTGTGTAAAGCTTCCAAGTCCATGGGGAGTGGTGAAAATTGAGAGTGATCAACAAGAGGCTAAGAATTGTTATACATCATCAATGAAGCCAGCCTCAAGACCAAGGGAGCAATAGCAATTAAAGTATCCTTCAAGAGATGTCTTGGAGGCAAGAGAACAGGATTTGAGAGAAATCCTCATGGATCCTGATGATCCTGAATCCAAGATCTTCATAGGATCAGGGATCCTTAGCAACATTGAACAGGAGCTAGTATCCTTCCTTAAAAGATGGAAAACTACCTTTGCCTGGAAACATGAGGATATGACAGGTATATCTAAAGATATAATTACTCATAAACTTGGCATTGACAGGACATTCAAGCCAATTCATCAAAAGAGGAGGAAGTTTGCACCTGAAAGGAATGCTATTATCCAGGAAGAGGTAGATAAACTACTTCGGGCAGGTATGATAAGAGAGGTTAAGTATCCAAGATGGTTAGCCAATGTGGTAGTTGTTCAAAAGAAAATGGAAAGTGGAGGGTATGTGTCGATTTTACTGATTTAAACAAGGCATGTCCCAAGGATCCTTTCCCATTACCCCACATTGACTCCATGGTGGATGCTACCGCGGGTCATGAGTTGTTGACTTTTATGGATGCTTCATCTGGATTTCAACAAATTCAGATGGAACCATCTGATCAAGAGGATACAGCCTTTATGACCCCAACTGGTATATATTGTTATATTGCTATGCCATTTGGACTAAGGAATGCAGGTGCTACTTATCAAAGGCTAGTCAATATGATGTTCAAGGAACAAATTGGACACACTATGGAAGTCTATATTGATGACATGGTGGTTAAGTCCAAGAAAGCTGAGGATCACTTTAAAGACTTGGAGGAAGCATTCAATATCCTTGATAAATTTAATATGAAACTAAATCCTTCCAAGTGTCATTTTGGTGTTAAGACAGGTAAATTCTTAAGCTATATGGTGACAAAGAGGGGCATTGAAGCAAGTCCAGAGCAAATCAAGGCTATTGTGAATATCAAATCTCCTGCCAATGCTAAGGATGTGCAAAGATTGACAGGCAGGATCGCAGCGTTGAACAGATTCATATCCAAATCCTCAGAAAAGTGCAAGGAATTCTATGAAATCCTGAGGAAGAACAAGAAATTTGAATGGACTGAGAAGCATGAAAGCGCCCTCAAAGCTCTTAAAGATTACCTATCCTCAGCCCCGGCCTTGATGAAACCAGAAAAAGGAGATATATTATCCTTATACTTAGCAGTATCCTCAAAAGCAGTAAGTGCGGTCCTTGTTAAGGATCACCAAGGTACACAACATCCTGTTTATTATGTAAGTAAGAGTTTACTTGATGCTGAATCCAGGTATTCACACTTAGAAAAACTTATCCTTGCATTAATTATGACATCTACTAAATTAAGACATTATTTTGAGACTCATGCCATTATTGTTAAGACTAATTTTCCAATTAAGAATGTTCTCAGGAAACCTGAAATGTCAGGAAGGATGGCTAAGTGGGCAGTGAAGCTTAGTGCTTATGATATAAGATATGAGCCTAGAACTGCCATCAAATCCCAAGCCTTAGCTGACTTTGTGGCAGATTTCAGTAGTGACTTGCAAAAGGAAGCTGAGTTAGAAGTCCAACAGCTTGAAGAAACTAAGGATCCTTGGATACTCTTCACTGATGGAGCCTCTAATATCAAAGGAACAGGACTTGGAATACTACTAAAATCTCCACAGGGGGACATAATACCCCACTCCATAGCTTGTGAATTTCAAACTACCAACAATGAGGCTGAGTATGAAGCCTTGATAGCTGGTTTGCAAATTGCTAAGCATATGAGGATCAGGTATCTTGAGGTATATGTAGACTCATTATTAATCACTAATCACTTTAATGAATCCTATGCTGTTAAAGGTGAAAAACTAATCAAATATTTAGAGATAGTCAAAGAATTGGCACTCTCTTTTGTTTCCTTTAGTTTGACACAGGTACTAAGTGAAGAGAATGCAGAGGCTGATGCATTAGCCAATCTAGGATCATCCTTGAAGATCCCGGAGGATATAAGGATCCCTATTATCCATATCCTGACTCCTGCTATCGAGGATCATGTAGCTATGGAGATAGGAGAAGATTCTGCAATCATCCCTAGTGATGATACTCAATCTCATTCAGGATCATGGATCCTCCCAATCATGAGATACATACAACATGGAGAGATTCCTACAGGAGAAAACCCTAGGGCTTTCAAAATTAAGGTATCTCAATTTACAATATTGAATAATATGTTGTATAAACGATCTCTTGCAGGACCATATCTAAGATGCATTGAGGATCCTGAAATCCAAGAAGTCCTAAAGGATTTCCATGAAGGAGATTGTGGAAACCACACTGGGGGCAGGGCATTATTCTCAAGGATCCTGAGGACAGGATACTATTGGCCCACTATGAAGAAGGATGCTGTGGAGTATGCCAAGAAGTGTGATCCTTGTCAGAGACACAGTAATATCCTTCACCAACCAGCAGAACTTTTTCATCCTATATCCTCTTCTTGGCCATTTATGAGATGGGGAATGGATATAGTTGGTAAGCTTCCTAAGGCACCTGGTGGAAAAGTATTTATGCTTGCTATGACTGATTACTTCTCCAAGTGGATAGAGGCTGAAGCCTTTGCTCAAGTCAGAGAAAAGGAAGTTATATCCTTTATTAAAAGAAAC
Organism: Helianthus tuberosus; assembly: GCA_030545235.1. Classification (NCBI taxonomy): domain Eukaryota; kingdom Viridiplantae; phylum Streptophyta; class Magnoliopsida; order Asterales; family Asteraceae; genus Helianthus; species Helianthus tuberosus. The sequence continues at coordinate 29,773 of JARYGA010009217.1, read as the reverse complement.
ATTATTACTAGATTTGGTATCCCTTCTGAAATTGTTTGTGATAATGGATCCCAATTTATTGGGAATAGAACTACTAACTTTTGTGACAGCTGGGGGATTAAGATGATAACATCAACACCAGTCCACCCACAAGCTAATGGTCAGACAGAATCATCCAACAAGATCATCATCAACAATTTGAAGAAGAAGCTTGGATCCAATAAAGGAAAATGGGCAGAAGAACTACCTTATGTGCTTTGGGCCGATAGGACAACTCCTAAGAATGCTACTGGCCAAACTCCATTTTCTTTGGTATTTGGGGCAGAATCAGTGATCCCTACAGAGATGGTGGTTCCAACTGCAAGAACAAGCATTCGTGATCCTGAAGAAAATGCTGAAAACTTGGTTCAAGACTTGGATACTATAGAAGAAATCAGGGATTTGGCAAGGATAAGGATGGCTAGTTATCAACAAAGGATGGCTAGAGCCTACAACAAAAATGCCAGGATCAGGAAATTCCAAGTTGGCGATATGGTATTAAGGAAAGCATTTCAGAATACCACCAATGCTGCTGATGGAAAGTTGGCACCAAAATGGGAAGGCCCTTACTTGATCGAAGCTGAGGCAGGAAAGGGGGCATATCGATTGCTAACAATGGAAGGTGATTTGCTGCCAAGAGCTTGGAATGCTGTCCACTTGAAGAAATACTTCATGTGATAAGGATCCATGATCCTAACATGACAAGTATCCTTGAAGGATCCTTACAGGACAGATGATCCTCGTTTTGGTAATGATCTAATCTCAAACTATTTCATTCTTTAATTATCCTATATAAGGATAAGGATCCTGTATCCTTTATCCTCCTTTCACTTGATTCTGAGTTTTGAAGGTTTAGGTATCCTTAACAAAGGACTGATTATCCACAGAAGTATCCAGTTATTTGGGCTTGACCCCAGTTATTTGGGCTTGACCCCAGTTTGGGCCTGTCCCCAGTTTCGCCAGTAGCGCACGATGATCCTGGTATAGTTCATGGCAATGGGACCAGTACTCGCTTTAGGGGCTGACAATTTCATTGTACTGGCTATACTCAGGATCCTACGTATAATGGTAGACGTACCATACATCCGTTCCTAAGGTTTCTAACGTTTTCACGTTAGCTAAGGTTTTGACATTTTCATGTCACTAAGTTTGGATAGTCGCCAGTGAGGGCCATACTCCAGTTTACACACGATCCTTTGGGCTTGTCCCCAGTTATCCTTTGGGCTTGTCCCCAGTTATCCTTTGGGCTTGTCCCCAGTATATTGGGCTTGTCCCCAGAATTGTTGGGCTTGTCCCCAGTTACTAACTCTTATCTTATATTGGCTTAGTCCCAAGTTGTATCCTATTTCAGGTTTTTAGAGACATACGACCAAGGATCCTTGATCCTTACCTTCTACTAAGGTTTGTCTTTTGGTTATCCTGATTATAAGTGTTAAAGGTTAGGATCCTAACTTGGATTCTCAGGTATGATCCTTAACTATTTTGATTTTATTCATTATTCATTTGAGTGACCCTTATCCTTTGACAACTGAACTTATGATCCTTAAAATATACTACTTTTCGGAACTTGTCAACTGTAGGATATGTGATCCTTGATCATATCCTAAACTTTTTGAGGATATTTATTAAATTTTTTCTTTACTTGATAAGTTTAGACAAAATGTATCACAACAATTGAAAAGTAAAGTACTAACAAGGATAGTAACACGGGAGATAGCCAAAAAGTTAAAGTTATTTTATTCACAAAACGTTAAACCCTTTAAGGTTGTCAAAATTGCCAACCCACGTTTCTACCAGCAAAACGTGGCCCGTCCACATGGGTTGGCAAAGGGTGTCCATTGTTTATGGGTCTTTGTAGTGCAGGAAATAAAAGACGGAAGGATAACGAGTGGCTTCATCCCCCCAAACAGAGGATCCATCCACCACCCATTATCCTGCCTATTGTTCAAGGATCCATGATCCTTCACCCTAGAAACTATTGTCTAAAGTTATTACAACCCATCATTGTTCAACAAAAACATCATAACCAAACTTAAAAAAAATGGGCTCCGGCTATGTCTAGAAGTGTCCATCATCGCCCATTCATGCAGCTTACACCTTCGCTGCATCACCTTCACCAGCTCCACCTGCTTCTCCACCATGATCCTTCCCACTGCCACCAGCCTCAATTGCCAGAACCTCTTCAGCCTCTTCTTCGTCTTCCAACTCAGCCAGCCTAGCCTTCCAGCCCTCCATGTCCCAGTTGCTCCTGTCAAAATTAGGATCCTGAGCTTCTTAGGCCATCTTCAACTTGGTTTTGTACATGGCAATGGCAGCGGAGACTTTAGCATCCTCCGTGATCTCGTGCTTCTCATAGTCAGCATTGATCTGAGCTGCAACCGCCTGAGTTTTGGCATCATTGAGGTCCTTTTCGAGGGAGGCAATCTTGTGATCCTTGAGCATCGCCACTTTTTGGAGGTCAGAGTATTTCTCCTCAATCTCTTCGACGTTCCCAACATAGTCCTCGATTTCAGCAAATTTCTGCAAAGAAGACAATGTAAAGTTTAGGATCACATGATCCTCAAGTGGGCAGGATAACTAAGCTAAGTCAGTGATCCTTGCCTCAGCAAAGTACTCAAGGAACTGATGACGGATCAGAGGCAAGCCTTCTAGGTTGTCAGCCTCAGAGGTCTTTCTTTTCTTGCCACCCTTGCCCTTAGAAGTGGTTGCCTTGGGGATCGTGACAGCTGGACTGGCAACAAGCTTCTTCTTTGAGGATCGGACAGTATCAAGGTCAGTGACACTGAATTTGGAGGCAGATCTTGAAGATTTTCTAGCACCTACACATCCAAAACAGATAAGTATCCTTATTTCATTTTAATTTAAGTATTTAATTACATATAAACATGGATACTTACTCGACATAGTGACAGAACCTGAGGATACTTCTTGAGAATCCTGGGTGTTTGCTTTAAATGATCTTATTGCAGGATCAAGTTTCCGGAAAGCAGCTAGCCTTTCCTTTATTGCAGGTGTTGTGATGAGGTGTGCGACAGTAATAGCTGCAAAATAGAAACAAAAGGACGTTAGTGATTCTTAAACAGAAACAAGGTCATATCGTGATCCTTTTCAGGATCCTCTATCCTACCATGGGTGGTCCATTTCCTAGGCAGATCCTTTCCATCAGGGATAGAATCCCTTCTGACAAAGAAGAATCGCCGTTTCCAGTTGGTGTCATTCTTAGTGGCTTTGAAGATGGGGTGTTCTTCACCAGGTTTATGTTTGAGAAGATACCGATGAGATCCATGGCTTACGAGGTCATACATCTCTGCAAACTCTGACATTCCCAGATCAATTCCTTCATGTTCAATGATCCTTTCAAGGGTATATAAGACCCTCCAAATCATTGGCATTGCTTGAATGTAGGAGATGCCGGTGAGAGAGAAGAAGGATTGGGTGAAATCTGGAAAAGGATACGAGTACCCTATTGTAAATGGTGTGACCGGAAAGGCTACCCAGGTTTCAGAAAAGTAGTCACTTAGAACGGTGGGATCAAATGGTTTGAAATCGGTGTTTGCCGGAAAACAATGGCGGATTCTGTCTATCTGAGGATCAGTGAAGCAGCATCGTTCTTTTGCATAATCTTTTATGATCCCTTGGCTTTTCAAGGGGTTGTCCTTCTTATGATCCTTAGCCGGTGAGGATCTTAGCATCATCTCGATTATGACGGTGGTGAAGAAGGAGAAACAGAGTGAGAAGATGAAGAGAGAAAGGAAAGAGAAATACCTGATCAAGTCTTCGAATGAGGATTTAAAGAGGAAACGCACGAATTAAAATGCTCTCTAACCCTTATCTCTAACTTCAATTTATAATGATGATCTTGCAGGGTAGTCACTTCGCTGACGTCAGGATGGCAACGGATAGTTCGATTACAACGGCTATATATCCGTTAGTTGGTTACGGATAAGAACAAGAAAATATAACTCGTTTATTTACAAATTACTCCTTATATTTTGGGGGCAATTGTTAGGGGAGGATTTTCTAATGATCAGTGATACTCATTTACTGTTGGGTTTAGTGATCCTCAATTCTGTCTGAATTAATGATCCTCAGAGAGTATTGTAGGATCTGGATCATGGATCATCATAAGGATCCTTATACTAACGATTGTCTACTTTGAATATGAATTTGTTTTGCAGGAGTACGAGCTTGGACTTGGTCTTGGCGATATTCCTGGAGCATATTCCATACTTATTCCGCACGTGCTTACCTGAAGTGGACGTTATGGAGTTCGTGGAGGACTTGCATGAAATGCGGACAGTTTGTTAGCTTAGATATTTTCCATTTTTAAAAGGGATAGCGAGCTAAATAGAAACACTTGGCTATTTTTAGCTTAACACACACACTCGTAACTGCTCTCACCCGCTCTTGACAATTCACTTGGCGATTACACACTTTTTTGCACATTACACTATAGTGATCCTTGTAATTAGCTCGCTATCATCCGAAGTTGTAATACATTTCTTGTTTAATCTGAGTTGGTGATCGATAGTTTCCATCACCCGAGGTTTTTTATGCCGGAGATCATTCATTGATCAAGGGCTTTTTCCTCGTATAAATCTTTGTGTCACTTGTTCATTTCATTTCTGAGTGATCCTTAGTATTGTTCATTGATTCAAGCATCACACCTCACAACAGAAAGTTTGGTTGCATTATCATTGCTTGATTTTTGACCAAAACAGTTAGCTTGTGAATTATTTTGGTCGTATTATTCTTTTTATATTGTAACGTGATCCGATAATTGCAAAATCATATATCTTAAATAACTATCAATTCTAAGTCCAAACCCCGAGTGTTCCCAAACCAAATCTAGAATCCCTATTTTTTTTTATAAATCCTTGCATGTGTCTAGACAATAACATGTTACCAATTAAATTCTATTATTCAAACATGATAGGATTGCACTTTGGGATTCTCCCAACGCCTAGATTACTTACAGCTTCTTGTGATTGCTTGCATCCTGAGCTGAGTACACATTACTCTTTTTACTGTTTTACTTTGGGATGATTCATATGTTACTGTATGTTTCTTTCTAAACATCTTGCAATACATATCATTTTGGCTTACACGGTACAATGTGCTTTTTCTGAAACTTGTTTTGGTGTGTTTAACGCGTTGCATTCATTAATTGTGATCAAACCGAGTGGTATTATAGCTCTATAGGTGTGACGACCCATCCCCCACGAAATTTTGTTTTGTTCAGGGTTACTTACGTTGGATGTGACCTCGCGGGATGATAGAATCCAAGCTATTTGTTATTTATCAACTCAAGGTTTGAATGTGCCCCCTAGTGACCTTAACTTGTGACATACAAAATGCATAGTTATCTATTTTCCCATGTGAATTGTACAACAATTTTTCCCATGTGTTTTGCTATAAAACCTATGTTGCTCACCAACTTTTAGTTGACCCATTTTTTTCTCATGTATGTTTCAAGTGGTAACAATTGATGATTCATGACTCCTATCACATAGGATTTCCCGGCCTTTAATTTAATAATTTAATATGGATTTTTATGTTTAGTTTTGGTTGTTAGTTGAACAAGTTGTTTTTCTTGTCCATTGTATGGAATTTTCATATTGAATAATTGAATATTTTAACATTAATTTAGTATCATGTGCTATGCTATTGAATAATCTTGTGACGTGACACCCTGATGTTTCCGTCGTCGGTTAGGGCGTTACACTAGTGGGTATAAATAACCCATTGTGTGGGTCAAACTCCAAGAAATTAGATGGAAGAACAAGACTTTTTTTTTATAACTAACTTTTCATTCATATCTAGAATCAAAATGCACAGTCCCATTTATAGACTTAGGAACTCAAAATAAGTAACAAACTAACCTAAACACTTACCTACTACTACTAATTTGTAGGAAAATAACAAACAAACACTATGCATAATTAAACTAATTGCAATTCCTCACCTATCTTCTGATGGTTAAGGTTAATGCATATGATCATGGCAACGTGGACAAATGGCACACAACAGAATAATGGTTATATATTGAATTATAGTCACACATGGGTGTCTATGTCGTGTTTAAGACTACTTATTGACTATTATGCTTTGTAAATGACCATTATGATACTAACGATATACATACCAAATTTAGGCCATAGTAAATCACATTGATTCGAGATTCAACATATGAATATTTAATAATCTAGTAATTTGATTATTAAATTTAAATAAAAACATATCTAATTAAAAACTTGTTGCTATCCACCAAAAGAAGAATGTTGCATCAGTGATAACAAGCATTTGCAAACGAGGCAAATTTGTGATCAAAACATGCAAGTTCACCGGTCGCAGGCGATCATAAAACTCAATTTGTGATGGGCATTTTTGTGACTGCAATTTTTAAAACGACGCTATTTGCAATCCATTTGTGTCGGAATTAGTATATGGAATTCCGGTTCTTTTAGTATTGCATAGAGTGGAAATTATACAGGATTGGAATTTTGATCTCAGACTCCTTAGTTATCTGATTATGTAGAAGATAAATAAAAGTCACGAGTAAGGAACTAAGGTAGTGTTTAGTATGCAGGAATGAGAGGCGGAATGGAATGGACTATTACGAGGGAATGAAAAAAATGTGTTTGGTTGGTCAAGGTAATGAATCACCCATTACATTCTCAAATTTTCATCCACACCCGTTGTTTTTTTCAATTTTATTCCCTCTCTCAACTTCATCACCAAAACCTTCCACCACTTCCACAACTAGCCACCCGCCACCGCCACCCAACGTCGTCGACCACCAGTGCCACCGCCGACCATGTCACCGCCACCCGCTCGCCGACCATCGCTGTAGGACCGTGTTTCGGGACCAAAATCGTGATTAGTGTGAGATTAGTTCAAGACGGGAGAGATTAGAGATGGATAAACAGAACTTCTTTGTATTAATCGGTAGTAAAACATTACAAATCGGCCCGATTACAAGATAACCGAACTAATACCAAAGGAGTATACATCCGGGGAGAGACCAAGTGGTGATCTCTCCCCCAAACCAGAAAACACACTAAGAACTCTCACAATGAGCTCCCCTCTCTCTCTCTCTCTCTCTCTCAAGTGAAAATGAACCAAAGGGGTGGTATTTATAGCCACACCCATTTTACTTACACACACACACGGTCAAACACATAACCCTCTCGTTTGACCACTTCAAACGAGCGGGTCAATACACGTTCGTTTGACCGTTTCACTAACTATTACAAATTCAGCATAAAATAAATCTAATATATTCGACAAGCATCGGACATAAAATCTACATCAACAAATTCCCCCTTGTCCGTTGTTGTCGAATGCTGAAAATGCAACTGCAATCGATCTTCAGTCAAGTATTTATCTTCTTTGTGTTAACAAATTCCCCCTTGACCGATGATCCAGGTAAGTAGTATCTTGACACTTCTTGTATAATAGTTCCCCCTCAAAGTACGCGTATCCGTGTTGGGTGTTGTGCAATTTCCTCACAAGGCTCAATTGACCGATCTTCCGCTGATCTTCCAATACTCCAACCGGCATTTGATAAGGGTTCCATTCTTTAAAAACTCCATCAAGTCTTGATCTGTCATAAGACAAACTCTACCACCTGTGATTGTTTTTAGAACTTTACCGAAGAAATTCAACATACGAAATTTTTTATCCCCATAAAGCAAACTCTACCACCTGTGATTGCGTTTAGAAATTTACCGAAGAAATTCAACATACTAGGTCCACTAGCAGAGGATCTAGTCGCCTAATCCTTGTATACGAACAAACCCGATTGTGCGGAATCCAACCGGGAAAGCAAACCGAGATCGAGATAAATACAAGACACAAAGATTCAACGTTTGAAATATCAACTGTATTAACACTCGAAAGTTTGTTTACACTGATTACAAAAGATAAAGCTCTCACAAACTTTCTTAGTTCTCTCGTGTCTCCCTGTTCTCTGTTCTGTGTTCTCTCTCTGTTCTGGCTTCTGTCTTCAGTGCATATATATAGGCTGCAGATCGACGAATGATCTGCAGCGACGAATAACCTCGACGAATAACCTGCAGCGACGAAAGACTCCCACGAAATACCAACATGACGAAAAACTGATGTTTATGAGGTTTTTCGTCATACATGAGTGTGCAGGTTTTTCGTCAGGAGCATGTGCAGGTTTTTCGTCGCAGACAGCAGCAAAACGGAACAGCAAACAGACATATCTGCAACATGCAGATCAGCAACATGATTGAACCGAAACTCGATGGAGGATATCGGCTTTGGTCTTCATTCCGTAACACGGTCGAACCGAGTCGAGCCGCATCCACAAGAGATGCATCAACAAACTCCCCCTTGGATGTTGCTCGTGATGGTTCCTTCTTCACATAGTTGTCGGATCTTGAGATGTCTTCACTTGACGTAAGTAGAAAGTGTATCAGCAAACTCCCCTTTTCATTTAGGAAGTATGTTAACAAACTCCCCCTTAAAATAAACTCTCCCTTGAGTTATGCTCGTGAATCTTTTGATCTTCAATTCTTTAGATCCTTGTGGTGTTGATGATAGGTCAGCGGCAACTCGATCATCTTTATCCTTTGAGTGCCTCCACGTCGTGTCTTCATTCCGAAGCTAGTCTTCTAACACGTTCTCTTTGCCTTTAGTTGGTTTGAATGTAGCATCTGCACATACAAGAAAGCTAAACGCGTAATGAGAAAAAATGTTTGGAATATAGTTAACATAACAAACGACACACATGTGACCATTTTTCAATCAACTACCGTCCGACAGTTTGAAAGTTTAACAAATTGATCAATTTTAGGTGTGTTTTAATATAAACTTTATAAAAATCAAAAAGATTTTATTTCTATCTTATTTTTGATTAACCGATGTTGGAACTCGAGTCTTCGACACCTAAAATTTGATTGAAAACCAAAACAACTGCATATTCATAAACGGTCAAAATTAACAAGTGTTGAAAGTTAAAATCTAAAATTGATCAATTTGTTAAACTTTCAAACTGTCGGACGGTAGTTGATTGAAAATGGTCACATGTGTGTCATTTGTTTATGTTAACTATATTCCAAGCGTTTGTTCTCATTACGCGTTTAGCTTTCTTGTATGTGCAGATGCTACATTCAAACCAGCTAAAGGCAAAGAGAACGTGTTAGAAGACTAGCTTCGGAATGAAGACACGACGTGGAGGCACTCAAAGGATAAAGATGATCGAGTTGCCGCTGACCTATCATCAACACCACAAGGATCTAAAGAATTGAAGATCAAAAGATTCATGAGCATAACTCAAGGGAGAGCTTATTTTAAGGGGGATTTTGTTAACACACTTCCTAAATGAAAAGGGGAGTTTGCTGATACACTTTCTACTTACGTCAAGTGAAGACATCTCAAGATCCGACAACTATGTGAAGAAGGAACCATCACGAGCAGCATCCAAGGGGGAGTTTGTTGATGCATCTCTTGTGGATGCGGCTCGAATCGGTTCGCCCGTGTTACGGAATGAAGACCAAAGCCGATATCCTCCATCGAGTTTCGGTTCAATCATGTTGCTGATCTGCATGTTGCAGATATGTCTGTTTGCTGTTCCGTTTTGCTGCTGTCTGCGACGAAAAACCTGCACATGCTCCTGACGAAAAACCTGCACACTCATGTATGATGAAAAACCTCATAAACATCAGTTTTTCGTCATGTTGGTATTTCGTGGGAGTCTTTCGTCGCTGCAGGTTATTCGTCGAGGTTATTCGTCACTGCAGATCATTCGTCAATCTGCAGCCTATATATATGCACTGAAGACAGAAGCAAGAACAGAGAGAAAACACAGAACAGAGAACAGGGAGACATGAGAGAACTAAGAAAGTTTATAAGAGCTTTATCTTTCGTAATCAGTGTAAACAAACTTTCGAGTGTTAATACAGTTGATATTTCAAACGTTGAATCTTTGTGTCTTGTGTTTATCTTGATCTCGGTTTGCTTTCTCGGTTGGATTCCGCACAACCGGGTTTGTTCGTATACAAGGATTAGGCGACTAGATCCTCCGCTAGTGGACCTACAAGAGATTCCAATGAAAAGTACGCGCCTGCAGCACGTCTGAAGTCTTTTGAAGATTCATGGATTTTTCTTCCACAAGAAGTTCAAAGTCCACAAGATGAACGTGTAGGGTACTTTTCTCTACGGTGTGATTGAAGAAAATGTGTTTGTTGAACAAACCACATCGGGTGTGCGGATACCTTGGAGTGGATTAAACAACCGCACACTACTTCTAAAGGAGAAAGACGAAATACCTTTGCTGGTGCAAAAACATGTGGAATACATCATGCATGGATCGACCAATGATGATGTGTACAAGCTTTCCCACATGCTCCATTTGCCACTTACCAGCCGGACCCCGAAGGTTTATCATCTTGTTGCTGTAAAGAGAATTCTCGGTTCATTGAAGTAGCTGCAAAATCGACCTTGAAATCCACACCGGGTGGATATCCAGTTTGGGAGAGCACTCAGATTCCTGGCAATGCACGCAAAAATTGCAGGATGACGGTTTTAAATTTCTAATCTCTCCTATCTTTGTCGATATTTAAGCTGTTTTGCGAATTACTAACATCTCGTACAACACTCTTGGCCAGACACATTGATCTCGAATATCACTTCACACGTGATTGTTTCAATATGAAACTCATCAATGTTGTTTTGGTCCACACCGATTACCGACATGCCAACTGATTTTTCCAAAATTCGGTAAATTAATTCTGATTAAAATTAATTTTGGTAAACGGCATTAAGGTAAAACATGAGTTAATCCAACATCGGAAAATCGTTTTTGTAAATATCCTTGTGTTTTTAATTTATCATAGTTTTTACATTTTAGTGGGAGTAAATCCAAATTTGAAAAATTCAAAAACATCGAAAAATTTCAAAAACACAATAACAATAGAAAAACAAAAATGAGTTTCCTGGCGAGCAAAAGAGAAAATGATAGTACATCAGTGGTTTGTCCAAACCTCTTTAAACCTTAAATGAAAAACGATAAGCAGCTCTATATAAGATGTATCGGTAGTCTCACAATCATTTTAAAGTGTGCAGAGTGATATAAACCTAAATCGACTGAAGACTAGGTGGGAACCACTCATTGGCATATGGTCTTGGTACCGAAATTTCATTTGATAGATTGCCAAGGTTCTGAGATATGTGGTCTTTATGTTGTTTACCATCTGTGTATCATGGTTGTTTCTTTTACCGAAATATAACGGAGATGAAGTCTAGATCTTCCATGATACCATACATACGTGTACATATTGCATACGACCTCAATAAGTGATCAACAATCACATGTCCAAACAAAATAAGTGATAATATATCACAGATTTTATGCGGGAGTCAAGTTCGTCTCTTTGTCTGTACTTAGTACTGACCTGTTCACAGACTTTCTCATGTGCCCTCATGCATCTGAAAATCAAGTTCCTCATCAATAAGTGATTCTATCACATAGGGCTTATTTTCAATCAAAAATAAGTGAGTATCTCACATTTTCATATACGTCAAAACAGATGATAAATGGTATACTCACCAGTAAGATGAACTCTCGTGCATACCTTGATACGGGAATGTGTCGTGTGTGGATGAACACCGGTCGTTAAGTATAAATCATACACTAATCCTATCCCCTCGCCATGATTACATCTGATAAGTTGAGCTTATGTGGATAACAATACCGATAATCGTTATAGGATGTTTATCTAAATGTTAACTAACTGAACAACAAGAGCGTTTTGGCGTGACCGTACTCTGATATGATTCTCTTACCCTCGAAACTCGAAAAAAAAAGATTGTCTGTAAGTATTTATTTACTGTATTTCGTTTCTGCATCTCTGTATATATTTATTTACTGCTTTCTGTCTTTACATTTGAAATATTCAAAAATATCAAAAAGATTTTAGGTGTGTTTTAATATAAACTTTATAAAAGCCAAAAAGATTTTATTTCTAAATTCTTTTGATTACCCGATGTTGGAACTCGAGTCTTCGTTACCTGAAATCTGATAGAAAACAAAATCTGCATCAACAATCGCCACCCACCATCACCTCCCACCACCGAACACTGACTCCAATGTGTCACCGCCACCACCCGTCGCTACCACCGCCTCCGAACACCGATGCCACCACCACCAAACACCACAGACTACGCCACCACAACCCACCGTCGTCGCCACCCTCTGGCGCCACCACCGGCCACCACTTCCACCGCCGCTGCCACCACCGACCGCTGCCGCCACCCTCTGCCTCCGGACATCGATGCCACCACCACCACCACCACCGCCGCCCCCACCACCGAAGACCAACCATTAAATGGTCCAGCCCCCCGAAGTTCATGGGGTTCCAATAATTTAAGATTCTTTTAATAACAAATATGATCAACTTTGTTTTCTTTGTCATATATTTGATAAATATTCATAATTTTGAAGATGTTAACGATTAATTAATATACATTATTAGTCACACATTATTCATTTTTTAAAATGTATATATAGTTGTGTTTGATAAAATTCAAATATCTGAACCCGACTCACGGGTGATAACCTAATTTATACAATAAACCAGAAAAAAGAAAAAAATTCACACAATTTACAATAACTCTAGACCCTCTACCCAATTACTAATTTTAACCTAACTCAAAATGTATTTAATAAATACAATAAGAAACTTATACTTAGTCTAACCCTTATTAAAATTCAAATAGTTATATAGGTAAATACTAAACAAACTCAAGCTAACTTTATCTTCAAACCCACTATTATCCTACCCATTTCACTAAATTAGGATTAACTTCATCATCAATTAGCACCAACTGAATACAAAGAATAGCTTGAGTTATGTCGGTCCCAATTAGTTTAAAGGTTAAAAGGACTCATATGATAACCTAAGTTGTACCCAGAAAGATAAAATCAACATACTATGTTGATCTACTTGAGTTGAAACAAATGGAAGAAGATATTTCTTAAAATCAGGTTTACAAAAGTATGGATATATCCCTCAAATTAATGATCAGATTGTTCATTGTTACTTTAGTAGTAACAATAGATGTAAATAAAAACCATATTTGTCATTAAATTATGTAATAAAATCAAGTGGAAGATAATAAAAAGAAGGTTATGAATTAATAATAACAGTATAAGTTACAAAAGAACTATTAATTGTCATAATCTCTATAATTTAGTTGTTTTAACATCTACAACGTGTATATAAATCTAGTAATCTCATATGTTGTTCAACCGCCTTTATTTAGTTTAATTATAATTCGAACGAAGATGGTGAGGTCAGTGATTGCATATTTCATTATTTTCAATATGGTTTTCGTCTCATTTCTTGATTGTAAGCTCAACATTTTAACTTGTTCTCATTCATTTTCTAACAACAACCACAATTTACGCCATGGTTCAGTTGATGTATAATCCTTATCTTGTATGCAGGCACAAGAATCAGGAGCAATGAACGAAGTGAAACCGGTGTTTTAAGCTCATCAAGCAAACTTGGGTGGCCCATTTGTGGGTTTATGATGGGCAATATTGTTGTTGTGAAGATCGTCAGAACTGCTTTAGCACTTACGAGGAATGTGGAAACGTTTGCATTACCTTACCTCCAAACTTTAGATGTCATGGTGAAAATTAATTACTTACTATGTAATAATTTGTGTGTGGGCTATATATGTTTATCACTAATGCTTAGACCATGTGTAGTGGAAGGGGAAGATAATGTCCTCACTCTAGGGCATTTTACGCCATGTGGTGGTCCAGTCAGCAAAGAGGCATTATTGGGCGTTTTCTAAAATGGGTGTAGTGGGGATGGGGCATTATTGGACATTATTGGGGCATTAAATAAAATAAAGAAAAAACACCTAAAAATCTTATTGGATAACAAAAAGGGAGATGAAAGATGATTGGACAAGGAGAAGGGGGCAAGGCGTGCCACGCCAAGGGGGCTTTTTTTGAATTTTTTTTTTTAAAAAAAAACGCCGGGTGTAATGGTTATTGGGTGTTTTTAGGCGTTTTTTTGAATTTAAAAAAAAAACGCCCCACTACGGGGGGTCTTATGAATAACTTGCTCACCGGCTAATAAATAATAAATTAATAGTAATCTAAGTGTGTAGGGTTTTGAATTTTAATCCAGTGACTAGTTCGCTCTTATTAGATGTCTTGTGCTTCTATATACTCATGCATACATTATTCACAAATAAGCCAATATTTTGAAAGATATAAGGTATTACATGGTTTTCGGAATCTAGTGATCATAAAGACCGAGTTACTACCTTTTGGAGTTATAGTCGACTTGCCAAAAAACTTAACCGGAGATATTACAGTCAAGCCTAGAATACTTCAAACCTTTAATACAAAAAAAAGGTGCTTTACTACTACAACAAAACCACACAACATGATTAATCTCATCTTTTTCAAATGAAGCTTCAAATTCTATTGCTTAGATAAATTTATGAATTTTCCACCGTTGAGTTGAATTCGTCCGCTTACACTTGGCAAGTAATGAGTCAAAATTTTTGTGATGAGCTTGTATCTACAATACCTCGTGTGATACTTTAAGACAAATAGCACAAAGTAAAAGAAATGAGTGAGCCGAGTATTTTTTTTAGTTCTCTTGACATAGCTCAAACCTAATCTTAAGTGTAACAATCTTTATTTTATCAACCATCATAGGAAATAATTTATCTGTGAAGATTATGGAACAACTAGTGATATATCATGTGTGTTTTCAATATGTGTTTTTATCTTAGTTTCACTTCTTGAAGTAAATATATATGAGATCAACCTTCATATTATTCTCTACTTGGAATTATCTATATGTTTTGGGGTAAATTTTAAGGCCATCACCTTTCAGGATGACCTTCATTTTATATCATTTATGACTAGGATTTGGAAATTGCTTTAAGTTCCTTCCATGTTATTAAGAGACCTTTTACATGTATAAAAGTTTTGTAGCGCTTTCTTAAAAAGTGAGTCAAACTCAATGTTGAAAATATTTATTAATAGTAAATTTTGCAAGGCGTTGAAAGAAATACCGGAAGGTAATCAACCAGAAATGAGTACGGATGACAATATACTTTGGTACTCTGTGAATCGGTGCGTGATAGGATGACAAGAGTGGTGATTAAAGAAGCTTTGCCTTTTATCCACTTCGACAATCCACGGTAACATCCATGATTCAAGACACGCTTTAACCTCGCTACACTCACGTAAGTCGTAACAAACTTAGGTGTCATTATTTAAAATTATGGGAGAAAGCAAAGAAAAAAGATTTAATTGTATTTTTTGAAAATTTTGAAACCGTTGTGAGCCTAACTAGTGATATACTGATATGTGGTCCTCTCCACATGGTTTACAGCGATCATACATTTGTGTCACCGCCCATTTGATAGATCCTTATTTGTGGCAAATGATGAAACATACGATTTCGTTGAATAGTTTTCTGTCTCCACAAAATGCGAATGACTTATTTAAAATTATAGATAATGTAATACAAACATATGGTTTACAAAAAAAAAATTATTTTCAAAATCGTTCAATAATGCCTTGCACAATACCATGGCCATTGAAAAAATTAAATCAAAATATAAACCAATTTGCGAATGCATTTTTTACATTTGTGTTGCGCATATTATTAATTTAGTAGCGCAAACCGGGCAAGAAAACAAACTTGTTCGTCACTATATAAAATCTTTTAGATTGATGTTATACGATGTTTTCAAAATATGGAAAGGAAAGATATCAAGATTATATAGCCATTGTGCCGATATCATTGTCAAACATAAAGGTCCTAATTGGGACGTACCGACTCGTTGCAATTCAACTTGTCTCATGCTCCAAAGTGCTTTGTCCCAAATGGGTCCTTTAGAAAGTTTTCATAATAGTATTAGTGATACATATGACTTGCACCCGTTCAACCTCATGTGTTGGCGTAACTTTGAAAATATCACCTCAATGTCTTGGTGTGTTAAAACAATAACAACAAAATTATCTAGGGTTTACTATCCCACATGTTGTAAAGTTCTTACATGAGTATTTTTAATTACTATAAATTTTAGAAATTTTGAAATTATGAATAATTTTGTTTGGCATAATGATAAAATCAAAGAAAGAAAAGTTCGAAAAATAATTTTTGGACTTACCCCCGGTTTTTACTTGTGCTGCCTCTTTAAACCCTATACTAAATGTTCGGGGGGTTGAACGTCGGGTTGAACGTCTTGCTGATCAAAATTTTGACAATTTAAATATGCATGAGTGCCCAACTTTCGTAAAAAAAAGCTAAAGACAAATTCAACAAAGCTTTCAACCAAATGTTTGAGTTTTATTTAAATAAACATGGCTAGACAACACATATGAACGTGTCTCAAGAATCGAGCACAAGTTCTACCTGACGCTTGTTACGTGGCACAATCATGACTATGATGAATGTTGTTCGGGATGAGTCGAACAAACGACAAAAGTGAACTAAGTAGGTATAGTCAGTCATGCAAATTATGTATCGAGTATTATGGCTACTGAAGTTTATAACAACTTTGATTTTTGACTTGGTGGAAAGAAAAGGATAAAGAATACCTAATTCTATTTGCCATGATCCATGGTTTACTAAGTGTCCAAGCTTCTACGGTAACTTCAGAATCCTTTTTTCTTCTTAATGGCAGGTATTGTCGATACGAAGAACAAGGCTCTTTCTTGAATCGATAGAGACGTGCATTTGCCTAAAAAATCATTTGTATGCGGTGGATTATGTACAGGACGAGGCAAAACTCGAAGATGAAATAATACTAGAAGCAAGGGTACTCAAGGAAGAAGTGGAAGAAGGGCATTATTCGGGCGTATCCGATGAAGAAGTCGCCGAAGATGGCAGATGGTAATAGATAAAGATGTAACAAAATAAATTATTTTTATGTTTATTTTTAGGGGTAACTTCATAAAATAATAACCAAGTTTTACATTTGTTTCATTTAAGTCATTTAATCTTTTTTTGTCTCTTTAAAATCACTCAAGTTTTATTTTGTGTTCCAATCTTATACAATTTCCAGGTTTTTAACTTACCTTGATGATGTGTCAGGTCACATTAGAAAAAGTTCATTTAATATGGATTATATAACTTTTTTAATTAAATAATCATCTTCATACCATTCAAAAATAAATAAACAACAATAATAATCATCTTCATCGTTTTTCTGGTACGCTCGTTTCATAATCAATGATATACACATACCACTTTTTGATTCTTTTATAATGGAACATCTCATTTATGTTTTTTATATAATTCCTCTCATCGTCGTCTTCTGATTATTGAAAATAAAATATTATTTTAGGTTTAATAAACTTTTAAAAATCCTATCTCAAAGCATAAAGAAGAAACTATCTCTGTTACTTGAAACAGGGGATGGTATACTCAGAAAGCTATTTGCCTATCTTCATATTAAATTGTTCATCCTCATCACTACATCAAGATCCAAATCTGGGAATTCTTGATGAACAAATGGATTTGATATGGTAAAAGACTTGATTTTCGGGTAACCAAAGATTTGTGTAATCGGCTGGTTAATCCAAAGATTTTAGGATTTTTTTTTGTTAAATAATGGTAACCTGATGACCTGGTAATTACGCAATATTGAAACATAATATAGAACTTGAGTGACTTTAAAAAGACAAAAAAAGATTGAGTGACTTTAATGAAACAAAAAGGAAACTTGATTACTGTTCCGTGAGGTTTTCCCTTATTTTTATGTATTTTTTTACATTATGCATCAATAAATAACAATTTTTTATGTATGTGCTTTATATATATAACATAGAAACTTCAATAACACGTTTAAAAAAGACGTTTTTAAGCAAGAACCAGTTATACCCGGTTTTTGGGTAGGAACCATGTCTCAACCCTACCCTAATCGGGTATAGTAGTAATGAGTTTAAAATCTTGAACCCGATTTCCTACTCGGTTCTTCCCTAAACCTAGTCCCAAAAATATCCAATTACAAAATAACTTGTTCCTACCTGGCTCCGGTTCCACTCCAGAACAGGTTTTGTGGACCTCTACTACAAACTACAAAGGGAAGTCAATCTATACAACCTAATAAAAGCCATAATTAGGGGACACATGTCCTCCGTCTAGGGCCTCAAATCATTGTTTTCCCGCCAAAACTCTTCACATTCCATCATTCCCTATGGTGCATCGCTATGGACTATCCATATTCATAAAACGGGTCACAAATTCGTATCATATATGATGACATAACCCGGCTTTTCCTCTCATATTCCTCACAAAATCACAGAAACAAATGGCGATTAGGGTTTTCTCCCTACTTTTCCAATCAAACAATACAAGATCCAAGGTATATGTTCATCGAATAAAATTGTTTGTTTATTGTTGAATCTTGACCTTGATTTATTTGTTTCTGCTTGGTTTTCATCGTTCCTTCGATTTCTAATTCGTATCACTCGAAATCTTCAATAACAAGGTACAATCCGGATTTGTTACTATTAACATGCAGATGTTCTTTTTCTTAAGCATTATGTTGATTTTGTGATATATATTGTTTGATTTGTATCCTTTCATATCTAGGGTTTCATCGTCTTCGAGCATATATCTTTCTGGCTAATCTAATGGCATCATTACCAAGGTAAGAAATTAGTGTTTATCTAAATTGTTTTTACTTGATATCCATCTATCATTTTAACATGTTTTATTGTGCTTGTGTTTTTTTTTATTTTGATCTATTTCATGTCTAGGTTTTTTTACGTCCTGGAGCACAAATCTTTGATTCTGTTCTAATGGCTTCATCACCAAGGTATAAGATCTATGGTTTATATGTGTTGTTTGATTTCTTAAAGGTTTGCTTAGATTATATTTATTTCATTATCGAATACATAATATTATGTATAAGGAACAACAGTAATTAGTAAACATCTGGAATGATTTATGTATAAAATTCTGTTATTTAAAATATGTAAATTTTATAAAGTATCATCTTCCGATTTTATTCGTTGTTCCATAGATTTCCACTTCGTATGGTAACATTTTGTATCAATTGATTCTGTTTTAGGGATTGTAAGTGTGTATTCATTGATTTTTTTATGGTTTTAAATATCTTTGTTATTTCAATAAATCTTAGTATGTTATATATGGTTTTTTTTCAATTGAATCTTACTTCTGATCTTTATTCTTCCTTTATGTTTTTGATTCAGTGAGTTTACCTTCAATATGTTATATATTATTGATCTATCGTAATAGATATGATTGTTATCTCCCCCTTTAGTGAATGATTTTTCGTGTTAATGTTGTTTTTCTGCTTAAGGATTTGATACTTTGATTGATCATCGGATTATGATTGTTGTGTTTGTAATTTGTTGTTAGGCTAGATAAAGTTGTGGAGATTTAGAAGTGTTTGGTTGTTTTTTATTTCATTATGTTGTCGAATCTTTGCTCCACCTTTCTATTGTTTTGTTTGAAAATTGATTGAATATCATATGTGTTCTTGGAGTTTAATGGTTTGATCCTTGATGTTTGACAATTGAATTTCGGATCATGATAACGGTTCAGTGCTATACATCCGTTTATTACAAAATTATATTGTTAATTATTATTTCCTTATTTAAAGGATAGATAATAACTTGATTTTAAATTCCAAATTTTGATTTGGAGGATAATATGGAAGTAAACGATTTGGAGTTAATAACATTAATTGGATTTCCTTTTTAGGTGGGTTCAATGTACCTAGACATGTTAGTGGTTTAAAATTTAAAATTTTATATATAATTTTGACTAAATTCTTCCAACATATTGAATGTAAATTATATTTGACTTATTTTTAAATAAAATTACCTGAAATAGAAGTTGACTAAATTATTTTTTTATAATTGTTAATTATCCTAATTTTTAGTAACCTCTAATCAACAATTATTGGTTTCTATATAACTAATTAGATTCAAATTATTCAACAATCATATTAAAAACATTTATTGGTTGTTACCATATATATGCTTTAAATCATTAAAATAATAGATACGGAATTGACTTTTGAACATTCAGTGTATTTTAGATGATTATGCCCCTTAAGATGAATTGTATGTTTTCTAATATCGTTATAATTATTAGAAGTCTGTTTTAAGAATATATTAATATTCTTAAAAAACGTCAAAAAATGTGTTTTAAGTATTTTTGGCTGGTAATTTCCTTATTTAAAGGATAGATAATAACTTGATTTAAATTCAAAATTTTGATTTGGATGATAGTATGGAAGTAAACGTTTTGGAGTTAATAACATTAATTGGATTTCCTTTTTAGGTGGGTTCAATGAACCTAGACATGTTAGTAGTTTAAAATTTAAAATTTTATTTAATTTTGATTAAATTCTTCCAAGATATTATAGTAATTTTAAATTTAAATTATATTTGACTTATTTTTAAATAAAGTTACCTAAAATAGAAGTTGATTACATTTATTTTTTATAATTGTTAATTATCCTAATTTTTAATAACCTCTAATCAACAATTATTGGTTTCTATATAACTAATTATATTCAAATTATTCAACAATCATAATAAAAACATTTATTAGTTGTTACCATATATGTTTTAAATCATTAAAATAATAGATACAGAGTTTACTTTTGTACTTTCAGTGTATTTTAGATGATTATGTCCCTCAAGATGCTAGCATTGGTATGTTTTCTAATATCATTTTAATTATTAGAAATCTGTTTTAATAATATATTAATATTCTTAAAAAAGACAAAAAATGTGTTTTTAGTATTTTTGGCTGATAATTTCCTTATTTAGAGGATAGATAATAACTTGATTTTAATTTCAAAAATTTGATTTGGAGGATAATATGGAAGTAAACTATTTGGAGTTAATAACATTAACTGGATTTCCTTTTTAGTTTGGTTCAATGTACCTAGACATGTTAGTGGTTTAAAATTTTATATATAATTTTGATTAAATTCTTCCAACATATTATAGTAATTTTAAATTTAAATTAAATTTGACTTATTTAAAAAAAAGTTACCTGAAATAGAAGTTGACTACATTCATTTTTTATAATTGCTAATTATCCTAATTTTTAATGACCTCTAATTAACAATTATTGGTTTCTATATAACTAATTAGATTCAAATTATTCAACAATCATATTAAAAACATTTATTTGTTGTTACCATATATGCTTTAAATCATTAAAATAATGGATACGTAGTTGACTTTTGAACTTTCAGTGTATTTTAGATGATTATGTCCCTCTCAACCTGAGCGGTGTTGTGGCTTCGGTTTATATCATGTTGACTAGGTAACTTGAACGATTTTTTTTGTATTCATGAATGTATAATGGTCTATTAACTCCAAAACATGTACATTAATGTTTGTCATAATCAGGAGACAACAATAGAGATGAGTATGAGATCTACTCCACATTGGACATGGCAAGTTTTTGGTCCACATGCAACTTCTAACTTCTCTGCTGCTGGAAAATTCAACCTTATTATCTAGGTATCTGTGTGTGGGTTAATATGTTTCAACCTCATTATACTTAGGGTTAGTTTTGAAAAAAGATGTGGACAAGGCAGAGTCAATGTGGGAGATACAACTTCGACATGCTTTTGATAATATTTAAGCCATATACGATGACATGAGTGTATTATTTTTAAAGGTTAGCACTACAAATTTTTTATTGCACGTATACATCATCACAAGCACTTTTGCTTGCTTAGAGCAAATATTACCATGAATTTTGTTATCATAGAATTTGTCGATGCATCAAAATTCTTTTTTGTTTGTAGAAGGAAAAGCAACATCCCGGGTGTATCTAAGTCTCTTAGTCTATCCATGTGAGTTCACGTTACATATTGTCTATTTCATTAGATTCAATAATTAAAGCCTATTAATGTGAAAATTTGGGATTTCATCTTTGTATCAGGGTGAATCACTTCAAGTCATGTATCCTGAGTTGTTTTAGGTGCAGACTCCCTCCCCCCTCTCTCTGATTTTGTGATATATATTATTTTAATGTTTTTACATCATTGTTCCAACCTAAATTAATGGTTCTTTGTTTAAAGTTGAATTGAAGATAACCTCTTTCTTTTTTCATTTGATAAGCAGAACCACTTTATTTTCAAGTCTTCAAGTCGAATATCATTAGCCCACTATAAATGAATAGAGGTGGAAGTCTTGACCCAAGTGGTTAATTTGAGTTTTCTATTTCTCACCAATGGGTTGAACGGGTAATCTCATAAAAAATAGTTAAAAACTGGGTTGTGTTTCTTTGTTTTCTGATGCCTAACTCATGAAAATGTTATTTTATAGGAATTTCTGACCACGAACTGGGACGGCAAGAGTTGTATAACTAATATCACTGTCCATAATAGCTTTCTTATTTTCTCCAGGCCCAAAACTAAAAATAATCAATGGCCATCTTCTTCGAATCTGATTATCATCTTCGTCTACAAGGTATGAATTTGTCTATTAATCTATTTTTTTCTTTGTTTTGTTAAGTTTTATCGGTAATCGTTTATTTGTTGTATCTTGCAGCCGTTCATCTAGCCGTCGCTAGCTTCTACGTATTTTTGTGGATTTCTACCAAGAAACTTGAATCTGATGTTGTTACAGCCTCTTTAATTCTTGCTAAAATGTCACATTTTGAGCGATGTGTCTCATTGTCAAGTTATATAAGGACATATATATGCTTAAATATGACACCTGAAGTGTCATACTCCCTGAATCTCATTATCAAGTTATAAAAGGTCTCATTGAGTGTCATAAAGTTTAATATTATACACACCGCTTTCAGATCTCATAAGGTACGTGTTCTTAAATCAGTATACATTTTCTGTATATTAGTTACTATGAAACGCGTGTTTACTATAGTTGTTATTTATATGTCTTACTTTTAAATGTTGTCATTTATAGCGTTTTTTTAACGATAATACCATTTTGTTGTTTATTACTTGGTGAACTAATAACGACTGTCGAAAAACAAAGCTAAAGTGTTTACTTAACATCTCTTCATACTTTCGTTATATGATAGATTATTTCACAAGAAGATATACTATGCATTCTACAAAATGTCGCAGATACGTAAAAGTAGGGGTGTAAACAAGCCTAGAGGCTCGAGAGCTACTCGTGATCGGCTCGGTTAAAAGCTCGAACGAGCCGAGCCTTAACGAGCCCGAGCCCGAGCCTGAAATAGAGCTCGTTTTGTTATCGAGCCCGAGCTCGAGCCTGAAATAGAAAGCTTGTTTACGCTCGCGAGCCTAAACGAGCCCATACAAAATTTTAATTTTTATATATATAATATATTAATAATGATGATAACATTGATGAGCCGAGCTAGAGCCGAGCTTTGGCTCATTTAAGCGATGTTAAAGTGAGCTCGAGCCGAGCTTTTAGCTCGTTTAAGGTTGTTCTCAAAATAGTTCGAGCCGAGCTCGAGCTTTGGGTTTTACTCGCGAGCCGAGCTCGAGTTTCATAAAAACCTAACGAGCCGAGCTCGAGCCTGGTCGAGCTCGGGTTCGGCTCGGCTCGTTTACACCCCTACGTAAAAGTACGTCCGTATTGGTTAAGAATTTTCGTACACATAATATTAATGGTCAAACAAGGTTTGTGAATCCATTTTTGATGTTATTGAATACCTTTGTTTTCAATGTATTTTTATGTATGCTACTAATAAATTTTTTGTTCATATATTTTGTTTATGATAGGTACGGTGTTGTTGGATGACATGATATAATTGAAGCCGAACATATTTCGTTAGGGGATGATTGTTTTTCAATTGGTCTAAAACGAATTCGAGGTTATTGGTTACGAAACTCCAGCAAGTAGAAGTATTAGAGTAATAGGCTTTCAATTTATATGTCAAACCAGAAAAACGTATTTCTTTCATTTATTTATCTTTTCGGTTTTGCTACATATGTAGTTCGATAATAAGTTCACGTGTATAGTTTCTTTATGATCAATAACGTAATTTCTTTTCTAAAACTAAGATACATGTCATTTTTTAACACCGCGAAATTTGCGAGTATTAGGGTGAAGGGAGTGGTTAAACAGGTTAAAGTGGCAAACTTTAAAATGGACCAATCAGAGAGTGCCACGTCAGAGAGGGTAAAAAGTTTAAACTTTGCTGAAAAGTGTTGGCAATGGTTTAGACACTTGAAAGTGGCAAACTTTTTTTTTTGTTTTTTTTAAATTATATGTTAAATAAAAACAAACAAAACATTAAATTAATAAAAAAACAATTACATTAAAATGAAACTTAAAAAAGAACATAAAATTCATAAAAATTACACGACACTAAAACAACGCAACGACTAAAAAAATTAAAAATCACACGGCCATCCATACTTTTCGGCTATCTCGCGTTTTCGTGCGAGCGTGATCTCCAACATTGCTGGGGGAACATTGTCGTGAGGCCGGTTGTACGTCTTCAAGTCCTTGTCGAATTTAGCCTGGCGCATATTTTCGTCTTGCTTCTCGGCCAACGCCAAATATTTTTCCTCTCGCACCCTTTTGATATCCATCAACTCTTTTTACATCGCCCTATATTCTTCAAATTTAGTGGTTATGTCTCTTGGATCGTCGCTTGAAGAAGGGGCGGCTTTGGTTTTTTTATCCCTCCTCTTTTGTCTTCGTGGCGAGGGATCCACGTTCATGTCGGGGATAGTTTGATGGCCACTCGTGAACTCGGCATTCGGTGTATCCGGATGGTAATTACCCGAGTCCGACGACTTTCTTTTTGAACTCGAGCCCGAGCTTTCGTCTTCACCCAACAACGGAACTTGGCTATATTTTTCTTGACTTCGGACGACCTCCCACGCCGCCATATGAGCAAACTCATGACGTTCTTTTTCCTTGTAATCCTTAAACGCTTGCTTCAAGACCCAAGAATCGTCGGATCCGCTTGGACGTAAACGGTCCTAAAATAATAAATTACAGAAAAAAATAAGTATTTTTTTTGGGTAAAAATTAAACGTATGAATATTAAATAGTTTACCGCTTGCTGATAAAACCCGTTGAATATTTTCAACTTTCCGTGCATGGTAATCATCTTGGAGCGGACCTGATGATGGGTTCGGCTGCTTCCTCCGATCGTGTTGTTGAAGTGCTTAAGAATTTTGCCCCAAAAACTATTCTTCTTTTGTTGGTTGCCTTTTCTTTTGTCTAAAGTGCAATGAACCCAAGCCTTGGCCAATGCCTCCTCTTGTATAGGAGTCCAATTTTCCCGTTTCGCTTTACCACTCTTCCCTCTCGGCTAGTTTGCGGGTTCTTCTTGATGGTGGCCTTCGTCTTCGTCATCATATTGCTCTTGAGTTTCCGCCACAAATTCTTCGTCGTCTTCATCTTCCACATCGGCTCGTTGTGAGGATGGGGTTTGAAAACCAAACGGGTCAAAAGTGTTTTGGTCGTCTAGGGAATCATAAATATTTGGAGCAACCGTGGTCGGACCCTGTGGAAAATAGTTATGCGGCGAAAAATTTGGATGGGGTTGGGTGTTGAACCCGTAAGTCGGTTGCATGCCTTGGCTATAAAAAAATGGGGGTTGGCTATGTGTGGCGAAGCCTAGTTGCGGATGATACGGCGGAGTTGAACCACTCGAGCCGCCCCGTTGAGTTGGCACACTCGTCCTCGAGCCGCCCCGTTTAGTTGCCTTGCCATCGCGTTTGCTTGAGCCTTCCATTTGCAAAAAGAGAAGCAGAATGTATAATTTGGTTGAATGTTTGGAGAAGGTTTGGAGAAATGTTGGGTGTAAAATGTTGATTTATATTAATAAAAAGTATATATATATATATATATATATATATTTTTATGATTAAACGGCAATAATGCCGTTACACACACACAAACCGAGGTTGTCGGCTAGCCTTTGTCGATCGGTGACCACATACCGATACTTGAGTTTGCCGAGCGGTTTATAAGGGGTGGCGGCGGTGTTCCCGATCGGCATTCTCCTTTGCCGATGGGTTTGCCGTGCCACTCCCTTCACCCTTAGCACTAGTAATCATTATTGCTCTAGGTGTGCGGCCCAGACAACAAACTTCGTCATATAGAATCTTCTAGAGACTCTCATCGGAATATCCATATACCGTAAGTACTATTCCTTTTATTTAGCTTTTATTACGGCAAGTACACTTTCAAATTCCCCTTTCATCGTTTTCATCGATTCACGTAACTAATATCTCGTAATTTCTCTTCAGCAATGGCGAAAGATCCAGTTCGTGTTCTTGTCACCGGTGCCGCAGGTACGATCTTCGTTCCCGTACTTGATAATTTCAACAAAAAACGAGATCGTGTATGTATCCGATCAGTTCTCTTTTAGTTTTGTTTGAATTTGAATAGTATTCTGTTAGACTGTTACTGATTGAAGTTATAGTTATCTGATCTGGTAACCTTACGTTATCTAATTAGTCATAACTCAAGTGTAGCGTTACCTGTTTTGACTTCGAGAGTTTGAGTTGAGTGAGATCTGACCTAATTTTATTTAATTTGACTCAAGTTTGTGATGTTTTTGTTGAGAAATGTTTTAATCAAGGTAAACTAGGGTTTTAGTCGTGCTGTACGTAAAATGGACACACTCAATTGAAGAACTGCTCGTTTAAAAATATGGATGAGAAATTTTAGACAGAATATAGTTAAGGTTTTGAAATTAGCTCAATTTTAGTATAGGTACTATGCGGTAGGATACCGATACCGGTACCCGCAGAACATATGCGGTTTTAGCTAAAATCGGTATTACTTGGATGTGGGCGGTTTTAGCTAAATTTCGGTATTACTTGGATATGGGACCCTGTGATTAAGTTGTACTAAAAGGTGTAGCTTGATTAAAAAATAAATTCATGATGTACTCTTTTTGTTGTTTAGGTGTAGCTTACATGATCGGTTATTGCTTTTTGACTTTTTTCGATTTGATTTATTTTAGTTAAGGTAAGACCTGGATTACTGGTTCATTGATATTAGTCTGCTAATTCATCTTGTGCTATGGGACCCTGTGATTAAGTTGTACTAAAAGGTCATAGTAAAACCACACAGGAAGAAAATTGTGGCTATAAATTGGATTTACAATGGAAGATAGTTTATGCAATATGTTTATGATTCTGTTGTTGATCAACTAGTATAGCGAGTTTCGGGCCTATGTTTTGGAAAAAGTTCTAGTGTAACTATGTTTGCTTATTTGGATATGATGTATTTAAAATCTGTTTTGTCAAAGCCTGTGCCTTGTAAGGTGAGCTTTTGGGCGCTGCTTTCAGGGCATTTCTGGCCAAAATTAGAAAAAAATGCATAAATAAGCCTGGAATCAACTTAAAACAGCCAAAATTTGCCCTAAACAAGCCTAAAACACGACTAAAACCTCTAATAATGGCATTTTATACGATGTGTCTTAGCTTAAAAAACTCTTCGTTTTTTAATCACCTAGGCTCCGGGCTCCAAGCTCAGCCTATGCGCCTTGGGCTTTGACAACATAGCTTAAAATTCAGTGAATTTGTCCTCGCATAGAAATGTCTTTTTTTAGGCTTTTATGAGTTTGAATTGAGCTCTGTTTTTCTCACAGGTCAAATCGGATATGCTCTTGTACCCATGATTGCTAGAGGAATCATGTTGGGTTCTGACCAGCCAGTGATCTTGCACATGCTCGATATTCCACCAGCTGCAGAGGCGTTGAATGGAGTTAAAATGGAGTTGGTGGATGCTGCATTTCCTCTCCTTAAAGGTCTTCATATAGCTGACTCGTTTTGCTGTTGTTATCATTGTTAACGGTTAATTTCATCTATTAGTCTTTAGTAGCTTTTGTGGCTTGTGAACTTGTGAGTCATCTTTCTTGTATACAAAATGTACTGAAACGCTTATATCAGGTGTTGTTGCCACTACCGATGTTGAGGAGGCATGCAAGGGTGTGAATGTAGCCGTCATGGTGGGTGGGTTTCCCAGGAAAGAAGGAATGGAAAGAAAAGACGTGATGTCCAAAAACGTTTCAATTTACAAGTCCCAAGCTTCCGCTCTCGAGAAGCATGCCGCTGCAAACTGCAAGGTAATTTTAATGTTGATCTACATATCATGATTAGTAGATATAAGTCAACCTGTGCATTGTGATAAATATGGTGTGTTATCTGCTTGCATTATGTTTTTTGTGAATAGGTTAGGGGTGTCCAACGAATCGAATAACAGATTTTCGAATTAATCAAATCGATTTTTTTTACCTGAATTTGTATTCGATTTAAATTTGATTTATTCGATTCGAGTTGTATTTGAAACTCGAATTCAAATATATTCAATTTAATCCTAATTCACTCTAAATAAAAGATTATTTTACTTTTAATTTTTTAGAAAACTACAAACTAATTATTTTTAACATGAAAAAAATACTAATCTATAAAATTAATGAACTGTCAATGTGTCAAAAGACTAAAATTTAGAAGTTAGATGCAAGTTAGGTAAAAATTTAGAAATAAGTATTATGGCCTATTTGTCATTTGGGCTTGGTAAATGTTATGAATAATGGACTTATCCTTATGGATGTTGATTTGACTGACGTTGGAAACATAAGTTGCAGAGACATAAAGGTGATACGATGTTGCAGTGTCCCGTGAACCCTAAGCGCCGCGCTATGGCCAAAGCGCAGCGCTTCGACCCCAAATTTGCATTATTTAAACCTGCATAGACAGAACATTTAGCATTCGAGGGTATTCGGTGATTTTGTTGTTTGTCGATTTTCTTTACTCTATTAGTTACATGTCTTGAAAAAACGATGTCGTGGTTAAGCAACTATCTTTTCGGTCCATATTCTGACGAGTCAGTTGTTCCTGATTCTTACGAGGGGACCGCTATTTCTGACTCGTATGAGAAACCGGTCTCGTCCAACTTGAGGGAGGCAGAGGTTGTATCTGGCATTCGTTATCGTGAAACACGGTGAAGCTGGATTTGAATACCCCTGTGGAGGACCCTTACGCACAACAAGGTTATTCGAATTTCAGTTACGGTGGCGAGCAAAGCTTTGTACAGCAGGAGTGTTATCCAAACCACAGTTACGGTTGTGAACAGAGCTTTGAACATCAAGTATATTCGAACCTCGGTGACGATGGTGAGCCGGAGGATGTGTCTGTTGACGAGGAAGGCTGTTACCCAGTTTCATTTTCGTTTGATACAACGCAGACCTTTTCGTCACGTAAAGAGTTGGTGCGTTGGGTACAAGACACAGCAAAAGACAACGGTTACCTCATTGTGATTTAGAGGTCGAATAAAAGAGGAGAGAATTACAAGATTTGGTTTCAATGTACTTTTGGTGGGGAGCATAAGAGTATAGCTACACAGAGGAAAACGGGTAGCAAGAAAATAGGCTGCCCGTTCGAGATGATCGGGTTTTCGGAATCATCCGGAAGTGTTTGGAGGATCGAGGTGACGAAGGCGAAGCATAACCACACTCCTATTGAAAACTTAGAGGGTCACGCGTATGCGAGAAAGCTTTCTTCGGAGGATAAAAAACTGGTTAAGGAGCTGGCAGAGCAAGATATTCCCAACCAAAGTATCTGGCGAACGCTGACAAAAAACAATCCGGCTAGAAAGTTTATTCCGAAAGATATACACAACGCTGTTCAGAAGATCAACGCCGAAAAAAATGTCGGTAAGTCTCCGATGCAAAAACTTGAAAACGCAGGAAGAAAACTCGTGGTCGCCCAACATTGAAAACGCAGGAAGAAAGAAAGGTTGAAGCCGCTAGAAAAAGCTCGT
>JARYGA010009216.1:0-63690 GCA_030545235.1 Helianthus tuberosus | reverse complement strand
AAGTCCCGTACAAGTTGTTCCAAAGAAAGGAGGTATGACGGTAATAACTAACGAAAAGAGTGAATTAATACCAACGAGAACCGTCACAGGATGGAGGGTATGTATAGATTATAGATGATTAAATGAAGCAACGAGGAAAGATCACTTTCCTTTGCCCTTCATTGATCAAATGTTAGAAAGATTATCCGGTCATAAATTTTACTGTTTCTTGGATGGTTTTTCTGGTTACTTTCAAATCCCGATAGCACCCGAAGACCAAGAAAAGACAACCTTCACATGTCCCTATGGAACTTTTGCTTATCGACGCATGCCATTCGGTCAATGTAATGCCCCCGCAACCTTCCAACATTGCATGGTAGCCATCTTCCATGACATGATAGAAAAGACAATGTAAGTCTTCATGGACGACTTTTCTATCTTTGGGGATTCATACGACCAATGCCTCGATAAACTTGAGCGAATGTTATCCCGATGTGAGGAAACTAACCTCGCCCTTTACTGGGAAAAATGCCATTTCATGGTAACGGAGGGAATAGTACTCGGTCACAAAATCTCAAGTGAAGGAATGGAGGTTGATCGAGCCAAAATAGACACTATTTCTCGATTACCACCCACATCCTCCGTTAGAGCAATCAGAAGTTTCTTAGGGCATGCCGGATTTTATAGGCGGTTTATCAAAGACTTTTCTAAAATTTCAAGGCCTCTAACAAAACTACTTGAAAAAGATGCTCCTTTCATCTTTGACAAGGATTGTAATCAAGCATTTCTAACCCTAAAGGAAATGCTAGTCAATGCACCTATCATGATAGCGCCTAATTGGAAATTACCTTTCGAAATCATGTGTGATGGAAGTGGCTTTGCAGTTGGAGCTGTCTTGGGACAAAGAAAAGAAACGCATTTTCACCCAATTTATTATGCTAGTAAAACACTTAACGATGCACAAGAAAATTACACAAGAACTGAAAAAGAATTACTAGCTGTGGTATTTGCTTTTGATAAATTTCGTTCTTATCTTATGCTTTCTAAAACAATAGTCTATACAGATCATGCAACCATTCGATATCTATTCAAGAAACAGGATACTAAACCACATTTGATTTGGTGGATTCTACTCCTCCAAGAATTTGATATTGAAATCAAAGACAAAAGAGGAGCAGAAAACACCGCAGCGGATCGTCTTTCGCGCTTAGAAGACCCAACTTTGGAGGCAACCAGGGACGAGCAAATCAATGAAAAATTTCCAACAGAATCCCTAGAAATTGTGGAATACAGAGAAGAACCATGGTACGCCGACTATGCTAACTACCTAGCTAGCGATATAGTCGCAAAAGGTTGGCCACATCATCAAAGGAAAAAATTCTTTGCTGACGTAAAGCATTATTTTTGGGAAGATCCTTATCTTTTCAAAATGTGTGCTGACCAACTTATCCGACGATGCGTACATGGTAGCGAAGCAAGAAGAATTCTCCGCCATTGCCATGAAGGTCCATACGGAGGACATCATGGTGCCGCTAGTACCGCACGAAAGGTATTTGATTCAGGATTTTATTGGCCAACCATTTACAAAGACGCCCAAAGTCTTGTCAAGACATGTGATGTTTACCAAAGAACAGGTAATATTTCTTCTAAAAACGAAATGCCACAAAATGGCATTCTTGTTTGTGAAATTTTTGATGTGTGGGGACTCGACTTTATGGGACCTTTCCCACCGTCAAAAGGAAACAAATATATACTTGTGGCAGTAGATTACTTGTCTAAATGGGCCGAGGCCGAGGCACTTCCAACAAATGATGGAAGAGTCGTGGTAAGATTTCTGAAAAAAAATATTCTCTCATTTTGGAACACCTAAAGCATTAATAAGTGATAGAGGTACCCATTTTTGTAATCATCAACTTGAAATTTTTTTAACAAGATACGGTGTCTATCATCGGGTCTCAACAGCATTTCACCCTCAAACAAACGGACAAGCCGAAGTGACTAATAGAGGTTTAAAACGAATACTTGAAAAAACCGTAGGGTTAAATAAAAAGGAATGGGCCAATAAATTAGATGATGCTTTATGGGCTTTTCGAACTGCTTATAAAACAACAATAGGTACAACCCCATATAAGCTCGTCTATGGAAAAAGTTGTCATTTGCCAGTAGAAATTGCACACAAGGCTTACTGAACAATTAAAAATGTAAACTTAGATTTAGAATTTGTCGGTAGAAATCGATTTTGTCAATTAAATGAATTAGACGAACTAAGGAATTATGCATACTCTAACTCCGAAATTTATAAGGAAAGAATGAAAAACTTGCATGACAAATACACTAAACCTAATGAATTTCGAGTAGGAGATCAAGTTCTATTGTTTAATTCACGACTTTGATTGTTTCCTGGTAAATTAAAGTCTAGGTGGTCAGGACCTTTTTCCATCACCCACATTTTCCCACACGGTGTAGTAGAAATTAAATCTCGTAATGGAATTCCATTCAAAGTCAATGGCCAGCGGCTGAAGCTCTATCAAGGATTCATTGAGGATGAAGAGGAAGAAATCTTGCTTCAAACGGTCGAAAAATGAAAGCATCAACATCATACCTGGTAAGTTACGAACGAACGGGTTGACATCTAAATCGGTAAGTCTTCTAACCAAGTTTTTGGGAAACAAAGGCACTCACACGAGCACTTAATAATTAAAAAAATTAACTTTGCTCGGCACGGGGCCGTGTCCGCTGGACACGGGGCCGTGTCCGCGCAACTGTCGGGATAAAAAGCCTTTTCAACACAGTTTCTTCATTTCCACACGCCCCGTTTCCCCGAAAACGCTCTGATTCAGGCGATTTTTCTGCAGAATTTCGACGTCTCCTCTACTTCTAACAACATCAAAGTATGATTCTACCATCATTAGTAGTTAGATTAGGCATTTGCATGTAGTTAAAACATCAAAAATTTGGGGAAAATCTAGGGTTCTTGAACTTCATCGTGATCAAACCTCAAATTTTTGCATAAATCCGTTAGCATTAGTTTAGATTCATGTTATAGGAAGTAAATCCACTTGTATTATTCATAGATTTGCCCGGTTTCTCACAAAAACCCTAAACCCTTGTTTTTTAACCGAAAAATATAAAATTGAAGGGGTAAACGGTTTGTTTTGGGAAAACGGCACTTGGGGTTTCATTTTCGGCGAAAACCGCCCCTACTGGACCAAAAATTTTCAAGTTTTCGGGACCGGGTCGAAAAATGGGATTTTTGGTAAACAGACGTCTGGACACGGGGTCGTGTGTCCAGCTATTTTCTGACCAACATGGGGCGTGTCCGCTGAATATGGGGTCGTGTTCAGCCGACTGTTTTTAGTTTTCTCCGAAAATTTCATTGTTTCGTGCTAATTGTTTGGTGTATTCTTTCAGGTGTCCAAGAAATTCACAAGGTTCAATGCAAATGAGTTGGATGCTAAAGCAAGATACGATGTGCTTCGAACCAGACCGGAAGAATACCCAAGACAAGTGTGCATGGATCTTTTAGCAATGGTGAACCAACTTGACCGGTTTAACAACCTAGTCACCGGCCCACTAAGAGCCGCTCTAACCACTCGACTTCGCTCAATCCACGAGTATAATCTGGAATTCTTTAGCACATTCGTGTTCAATTCAAGATGCGACCCATTTGATAATGATGGGGTAGAATTCCGATGTGAGGGGACTAAGTACTCGATTTAGATGGCACAGTTTGGGTCGATAGTTGGATTGTATGCGGAGGAAGATGTGGGTAATGAAGAGAACACCAGAGGGTTGCGAGAATTATCAGAAAACGAGCGCCAAGCCGCTTGGGCTCAAATAGGAGAAGGACACTACAACCCTAGTAGCACTAAGAGCACTAAGCTGAGGGACCCTCTTTACCGTTACATCCATAGGGTCCTCACTTACTCTCTTAGCCAAAGGCATGACAGCAGTGGCGTTGTAGGGTTGAGACATCTGGTGGTCCTTCATTGCATTCATACCCGCAAACACCTCGATGTTCCGTACCTCCTGCTCCGAAACATGCATTGGAACCGGCTCGCTACTCCACCAACCCCTATCTTCTTCGGGGGGTAGATATACCGTCTCTTCAAGCATTTCGTGAACATGCCCAGGTCTTTCCAAAAGAGCCCATGGCTGAGAAGAGTGGACATACACATCTGCCGCTCCATAAACCTGATTTATGAAGCCGAAGACGGGACGGTTAGCTTCCAAAGAGTCCAGGGCATGCATGGAACCCGCAAGAGGCGCTCATCCTTCCCGCTCCACAGTTTCAACAACCTCCTCAGTACCAGTACCAGTCCCATGTTGCCCCGGGCCAATCTTCCTCACAAGGAGGCGGTTTTCCTAACTTCCAAAGTTTACATGATTTATTGCAGGAGAACCTCATGTGCACCAGGAACACATATAACTTGGCGAGCAACACGTACACCCGGGTCGGAGTGATTGAGAGAAACATCTCTGACATTCAGGATGATATTGAGAACATCCGGGAGTACATGGTGGGGCACGGAGGAGGAGGTGATGATGAAGACGAGGACATGGACTAGGCGGGAGGAGTAGAGGTAGGAGCAGCTAGTTGGTGATCCCACAGGTTAACCCTCTTTTCTTTTAAACAATTTACGGCTTGCGTGCCGTGTGTTGAACAATTTACTTCCTTTAACTCTTTTTACTTTCTGCATTTTTTTTTCTTTTTAACTTTCTGATGTGGATGTTTTGAACTATGGTAATTTAGGATGCTTGTTATGGTTTGGTGTAGTGTTTATTGATAAAACAGGTACATACAAGGCTTAGAACACTAAACACTAGTGCGACTAAAGTCGGGACAGGAAAACCGAAGCCAGAAACCTGTTTTTCACCTTTGCAGATTGTCTACACGGGGTCGTGTCCAGCCGACACGCCCCCGTGCCCATTGCCCCAGACCTGTTGTTTGTTAAAATTCTGCAGATTTTTGCCAGACACGGGAACGTGCTCAGCCGACACGCTCCCGTGTCCACCTTCTGTAAGTTTTCGTTACTGGCACTCTGACCACGGGGTCGTGTCCATCCGACATGGGGTCGTGTCCAGACGCCCAGTAACATAAATTTTTGTTTTTTCACACCTTTTTACACATTCAATCAACCTAAAAACTTATTTTTTGGAAACATTGAGGACAATGTGTAATTTAAGTGTGGGGGGGATGCTAAAACCTTGAATCTTGCAAGTCCTAATTACAAGCCTTACATAAAACTCTATTGGAACCGCTAATCACCCCAAAGTTTTTCAAAAATTTTCATTTTTTTACTTGTCTAGGTTTAACTTGGGAATTTCAAGTTCTAAAAAGGTTATATTTTTACAAATTTACAACCGATAGCGTCGTGATTAAAAGAACCAACATAAGAAAATTATGAAACGGCATGACAAGTTTAGTTAAAATTTGATAATATATACTTGATCACATAAAAACCCATTCCCACAAAAAGTGAGTTTTGAGCCTTTATTGAGCATACAATACACATCTTTAAACTAAATGCTCATTTTTCGTTTCTTATGTGCATAGCCATTTGGTTCTTATGACTCTAGAACTTGCCACGACGATACATTCCCGGTCCTTACCAACTTAAACCCGAGTAAGTAAATGACGGAGGCATTAGGACTAACCTTTTTTTATTTCTACAGCATTATTTTTTTTACCACCTACCCAAAATCCCCCAAGTCAACCCCTTTGAGCCTAAACCTTTTCATTTATTAACCCAAAAACAAACACCCTTTTACCCACCAAAACCTTTTTATTTATTTATTTTTTTTTACCCTTTGTTTTAGTAACAAGCTCGGTTTTTCTTATGACTTTCAAAAAAAAATTATGATGATGAGGTAAAAAGAAATAAACAAAGAAGTTTATCAAAAATAACTTTGTTTGAATAATAGCTTCATCAAAAAAAAAATTTACAAAAATAAAAAGTCTTACGAAAACCGACGCTTTTTACGCCTTTCGCCCTTTTACTAACCACTAACCCAACCACCTACCTTTAACCCAAGCCTAACCCTACACCCAAAAGTCCTCTTGATATTTACAAAAGTGTATAGTTAAAAAGGAGGAGGATTGATTGCTTGGCAAGCCTATGGTAGGAGTAAGTTCCATGCCGCTCTCGAGTGATTCACTAAAATACATCTTCGGCCGAGTGTTGAGTGATCCCCCGTGAGGTATGTGAACTTGTATATAAATGAAATTTTAAAAAGGCATGTTATGCCCTAATAAGTAATTTATCTTATGTAATGTTTTAAATAAATCATGATGAATAGGATTGTAAATAAATAAAAATAAAACTTAATAAAGAATCTTGGAAATCCCGACACTCTATGACAAGCCCAAAACCTTCTCTTCTACCCATTCCATTTGGGAGTGTAAAGCCACATTATAAAGAGTTTTGCTTGAGGACAAGCAAAGATTCAAGTGTGGGGGTATTTGATGTGTGCAAAATGCAACATATCAATTACATCAAATGTGGCATAAAACTAACCCTTTTTTAGTACTAATGTTGGAAAAAGTATGTTTTTGTCTTCCTTTTGTATTTTCAGGATTAAATGAGCTCAAATGAACAAAAGAAGCAAAAATCCAGCTAAATCTAACATAAATACAAGAAAAGGAACAAACGTGGCATGCCCGACCCCCCGACAGCATCTTCCCAAGCAAAAACAAGAGAACAGAAGGGTGAACACGCCCCGTGCTCAATGAGCACGGGGGCGTGCCCAAGTGTCTGTAGCAAACACAAAGCTGCAGAAGCTTCTATCACCTACCACGGGGGCGTGCCCACCGGACATGGGGCCGTGGTCAACTCTAAGATTCGCAGAATCTGGGGAAATCTTGATAGTACAGATACGCTTCTGCACACAGGGTCGTCCCCAGCGGACACGGGGGCATGGTCAACTAATGCAGACAAACTGCAATTAATGAAGAAAGAGAAGAAGGGTGGGCACGGGGCCGTGCCCGAGCTGCTGTTCAGGCTATAAATAGGGGGTGCTTGGCTCATTTGCAAACCATCCCTTGGCACACCACCTCTCTCACACTTCACCCACACTCCACCACCACCACAACACCACCATCCATCATCCATCATAGAGTGTGTGAGTCGTCTCGGGATCCAAGATTGATCGTAAGAGTTCTTGACAATCAAAGGCCATGTTTGCCTAAGTCTCTTACATCACTTGGTGAAGACAAGTGTCTAGTGTAATACTTTTTATTTTTAATCTTTTTGCACTTTTTATTTGGTTATGTATTAATGACTTTAATAACTAGTTTCTTATGTTGAAGGTGATTCTTCCTTATCATTTGTCCGTGGTGTCTTGGCATTATTTTACTGTCTATATAAAATAAAAGATTTTTACCAGTCATATCTCCACGATCTATATGGAGGTATGTTGGCTACCTGGTCGGGGGTTAAGGGAACGGTTTGGTAAGAGTCTTGCCTTGTTCAGTGTATAGATCTTGCAAGGACCTGGGTCTAATTTAGTAGGACCTCCTTCAATACCCACCGGTATTGGATGGCGGGGGTCCACACTCTTTGATCCCCTCATATGTAAGCTACTATTAAAACTTTAACCCGGCTACTTAGGATTGTATCCCTGCTGACTCAGACTACTTAGCCGAGGGTAACGTCACCTTCAAAAGAGGGGCCTACCACATTATGCATTAATAACTTAATTAATTATCTTTCAATAATCCAACCCTTTAGGATTGTATCCTTGCTGACTCAAACTACTGGGTTGAGGGTAACGTCACCTTCAAAAGAGGGGCCTACTACAATGACTAAGATAATCTCTTAAAAAGTGTGAATGTGCGGAAATAATCAAAGGTTACACTAAACACGAGTCGGATCCAAGTGATTCATCTTGTCTATCTGTTTCTATTTTATTTGATTTTTCATCATTTTAGTTAGTTTTTATTTTTCTAGTTTAAAACCTTTTTTTAAACTTTTGATTTGATTAGACGTTGAGGATAAACCGGTATTAAATGTTCTTGTGTCCTTGGTCGAACTCGGTGTCTTACCAACACTATACTATGCTCACGATGGGTGCACTTGCCCATATGTGTGTTTGGTGTTAGTATAATATCGTGTTTTATAAATTGAAAACTTGACTAACGTGTAAAAAGGGCTTAAAATATACTTAAATATATATCACACCACACGCGCATCAGTACTCACACTCATACCCATACTCATGACAATACGTTTATGCTTATACTTATACTCAAACTACTTATACGTTTTATGTTCATACTTACATACTTATACTATTATTAATATTCATACGCATGCTTACATTCATACTCATGATTCATACATTCGTACCCGTACGCGAGCAGAATCCGTGGGATTTGCTTACGTGGGTCCCATCCATACTTAAGCATGGACATGCTTATATACTACATTCTTATACGTACATGTTCTTATTTTTAAATTACGTATACCCTGATTCATACACAACTAGTACAAGCTATGCGGATCATGCGACGATCAAAATAATCGAGGGTGCGCAGGGGATTATAGTGATAAGCGCATGAGAACCATAGAGTATACTACTGTGTATGGTAAGACACGGAACATAACATGACACCGAATACGAAACGGACGTAATGTGGTCAAAACATGGTGGATATGCCTTTGGTACTTCATATATATAAGTGATTTCACCACGTTACCAAACTCTCGTAATACGTACCATGAGAAATTCAGTGTTTTACGAACCTTTTAGACCTAATTCAAACTTTAAACAACTCACAAACGCATTATATCTGATTATCAATGACGAGGTCTCATTCTTAACGCACCACTTCCGTCTATCCCATACTTGTGCCATTCTTATACTTACATCCATCTATTAAAGGTCAATCGCTCACCTCCATACTCCTATTACTCTCCATCATTCTTTTCGTTTATACGAACCCTGTTCACGTACAAGTCTGCTTAAACGCTCGAATCCTCACTTATCTCCTTACCTTAAAACTACCTCCCTAGTCATGTACTAACATACTTAATAAACCGTTAACACTTTATTTAAAGCACCAAACTTTCTCATTCCTCCGAAAAAGCAATTTTTATGAATATGTGGTTTTATACTATCCTTAAAACTTCCTATATCGAATACAACCCGTTTTTTATACAAAGATCTCCTTCGTAAATATGACACATTTTAATACATCCCCCAATTTAAGTTACTCAAACTTGTTTAAACCTGCTTTACCTTATACACACCTATACGTTTTCAATTATGCTTGGTACTTCAAGTCTATCTTAGCCAAACAAAATTCTTTTACAACCCCACTGTAACAACCCGACTTTTTGAAGTCAAAGTACAAGTCAAAGTCAAAGGAAGAAAAGATTGCTAATTGCGATCGGTCACTCCTTGCTTAACTACTGATTGAGCTTTATGACTTGTAATCGAATTCTATTAATTGTTTGCTTTAGTTGTATTATGTGGAGTATCTATAAGAAATTGAGGTTAAATCGCAGTTTAATCACTGATTGACTTATCGCTAATCGCATCGCAATTCGAATTATGTGTTCTGGATATTGTTTTACGTGTGGGTGCTATTATGTGTTACTTGTGCATGTTATGTTTATGTTGAGGTGATTAATCGCAAAACGCAATCACAACGCAAAATTTAATCGCAAATGCTAAACGCAAGTTATTTATAGTGATTGTATGTTAGATATAGTAATTAGGTTATTTGAGTAACTAATGGGTAATACTATCGCATCGCTCACTCGAAACACATCGCAATGCTCAACACGCAAAACGAAACATCGAAACGCAACTTGCCAGAGCCAATCGATCGAATGACCATTAATAGAATTACCTATTGGCTCCGGCGAGTTGCGTTTCGATGTTTCGTTTTGCGTGTTGAGCGTTGCGATGCGTTTCGAGTGAGTGATGCGATAGTATTACCCATTAGTTACACAAATAACCTAATTACTGTATCT
This sequence comes from Helianthus tuberosus, assembly GCA_030545235.1. NCBI lineage: Eukaryota > Viridiplantae > Streptophyta > Magnoliopsida > Asterales > Asteraceae > Helianthus > Helianthus tuberosus. The sequence goes on along the minus strand of JARYGA010009216.1, from coordinate 53,731 downwards.
AACATACAATCACTATAAATAACTTGCGTTTAGCGTTTGGGATTAAATTTTGCGTTGCGATAGAGTTGCGATTGCGTTTTGTGATTAATCACTTCTAGATAAACATAACATACACCAGTAACACATAATACCACACACACGTAAAACAATATCCAGAACACATAATTCGAATTGCGATGCGATTAGAGATAAGTCGATTAGCGATTAAACTGCGATTTAACCTCGATTTGTTATAGATACTCCACATAATACAACTAAAGCAAACAATTAATAGAATACGATTACAAGTCAGAAAGCTCAATCAGTAGTTAAGCAAGGAGTGACAGATCGCAATTAGCAATCTTTTCTTCCTTTGACTTTGACTTGTACTTTGACTTCAAAAAGTCGGGTTGTTACAGGCTCCCCTACTTTAGGAAATTTCGTCCCGAAATTTAAGAAGCAGGCGTAACAAACAGTTACGGATACTTCACCTTCATGTCATTTTTGAGTTCCAAGGTAAACTCGGCGCCACGTTTGCCTTCCCAGCGAACCTTCACAATCAGCGGATTTGAGGTGTTCTATGATGATGTCATCATGGGGTTCTTATGAACTTCAAGTTTTGGCCTTATTCCACCAAGAACAACTCAGATCTACATGATTTCCACATGTTTTAACACTATTTTCTCATAGATCTAAACATTTTCATAAGAAGAATGATTGAAAAGATGGTTTCATAACTTTCTTTACACTCAATGCCTTCAAACCGATAGAATCGGAGCTCGTTCAGGCCTTCTACACGTTACTAGTGAAGTGTCGGTTTGAGATCTGGTTCCTATCAAAGAGACAACCGACTTCGGGTTGAACACAAACGAACCGTCACGAACAGCCAACTAATCGGACTGGGGTGATTCCTATTCGATCTGATGGTCTAGGCTTGGTGGGGTTCCTGTTGTCCAATACGTTGTCATACCGTCTCGAACAAACCGCAAAACTTTCAAAACTTAACAACTTTCAAAGCGATCAGATTGTGGGACGGATTATCGTCCGATCAGATTGCCATCCGATCGAACGACAATCCGATCGGATTGAACTTGGTTCCCACACTTAACATTTTTCATAATTTTCAAATATCATCAGCTTCTAATGGATTGCCATCCGATCGGAAGACCATCCGATCGAATGACGATCCTGCTGTGAACTATTCTCGGAGAAATGTCAAACCGACGGATCACCATCCGATCGAACGGTCGTTCGACCGGGCAACCTGGAAGGTAGAGATACTTGTCTGATTTTGAAATGCTACAACAAAAACTTCAAAGTCACATCATACATAAACACATCCATCCCAAACGAATTTCAATCCGACCGAATGGCCATCCGAACGGATGACCATCCGAACGGATTGACATCTGATCGAATGACCATCCGTTCGGATTGTCCTCCGATCGAATGACCATTCGTCCCTTTTGTTCACTTCACCGTTTAACGCGCCGTTCATTCGCTTATGCTATCGTCAACTATTCAGGCTAATCCCTCAGCGCTCCCTTCAATCCAAGAGAGTGTTTATTTACTAAACACGATCTGTGAGTATACTCGATCCCTTTTTGCTTTACGCACTTTTGGGTGTTACATACGTTACTTATTCTAAATCACATCGATCACACAACGGAACCACTTTTATACACTGACCATTACTGCATGTTATACGTATTACTTGATGAATGCTCGTATGTTATGTTTACACAGTGATTGTTGCCTAACACCTTAGCAACGATAGTACTATAGTTTGGACTCAGCACCTGTCGTGGACAGGGGTTGTTAAGGTTATTTCTTCACGTGTCACAGTGGTGATATGTGATGCGCATTCTACAACTCGCAGTCATGTATGTGCATATTTCATTGTCGATAACCTACTTGCTTCACATTATACATGTTACATGCCGGTTACGCGGAAACGCTTTCGAATTCTATTATTACTATTAAACTTGTATGCTCACCTTTACACTATGTGTATTGACATCTATTTTAACGTATGTGACAGGTGCTTAAGATGCTAAGAATGTTGTGTTTTGGTGAATCAAGCTAGGGGTCTAGTTATGTCACGCTAAATCTGAATTGTCGGAATAGTGTTTGTTTTGAGACAATTATTTGTAATAACTGTTTTATTTGGATATGTTGTGGTATGGGACATGACGTTTAAATATCTTGTAATTAATAGTTGTTATGGATACTCATGGACAATCTGTTTCGCTCAGTGCCGCGCCCCGATGTTTCCGCCATCGGTTGGGGTTTGACAGATTGGTATCAGAGCCATAACTATAGGGAATTAGGCAAGACTCGACCTAGTCCGGGTCGATGTCTTAGAAACAACCTATTCTATAGTCTAAGTACCAACAGACTAACTTGTGCATACCCGGTATGGGTTTTGCATGAGCTTACTCGCTATTTCTCGCTCGAACTCGCTGTACACTACACTCTTGCGCGAACATCGCATACTACAGTGTCGCGCAAGATCAGCCTTTCCTAAGGCTGGATACACACCCAAACGAATGATCTGGTTAAGATTAGGTGTGAAAACTGCAAACTCTCGACCAGATCACTTGTTCGACTCGTTATTTTTAATATAAACAAGAGAATTTGCATTGAATTAGGAGTGAAATCCACACTTTGACGCGATTCTCCTTATCTATCTCGTGATTCTATCACACAAACAGGGATACCGACATTAAGTTAGGGGTGAAACCTGAACCTTGATGACACGTTCCGCTCCATATTTTTGGTTTTACAAAACCCTCACCAAAGTCTCAATGAGTTCCAACGACTAGGGAGTAGGGTCATGTAATGGCCCAATGGATGCATGCCGATCGCTCGAATCGAAGCGAGAGCACAGTCTATTAAGCCAAATGTGCACCCAAATTCCTTGAGAACTGTCGAATCACTTTGGGTAGTCGATGTCTATCAAGCCGAGACAATCTCTCTTCGATTTTATGTGTTTCGATTCTGGAATTCGCCACTGCCGACTCTGAGAACTATCGATTTTATGAAAAGTTTTATGTGTTTTTATGTGATTTCATGTGTTTATATGTTTTGATTATTGGTGATTTACTCGCTTCTCGCTGTTCATTTTGATCAACACGCACGACTCGCACTGCACATTTATCTCAAAACGCAAACAAATCGCTTGTGATATTCGCAATCGCTACTCGCTATACTCGACCATTACGTTGCTGTGAAAGATAGTTGAATACGTGCAACATAGGAAGGTGAATACATGCAAAATATAGTTGAATACATGTTTTCTTGCTTATGTGGACTACATGCTTATGTGCTTCTGTGCTTATGTGATTCTGTGAATTTTGTGCCTACGTGATTTTGTGCCTTGATGTGTTCCTGTGCTTTACAAAGTAGCTCTTTGTGAGTTCGCTAGACTATACTAGGGTTAATTGAAACTGTGTTTGAGTCCTATGATGATGTCTGTTTACAGACAATGTCGTCATTTGGATCACTCACTGCTCGCTCAGCTCGCCACAATCAGGACGATAAACGAATCGCTGCTCTCGTTGCTAAGAAAATGGCGAAAGTTATCCCTCAAATCGTCAGTGAGCTGAATAAGAATGCTAGCAAGTCCTCGGAGGAGTCCAGGACTGATACTCCCAAGGCTACTTTTAGCTTCAAGCAGTTCAAAGCCTGCGGTCCGAAAGAATTTACCGGCGAAGATGGGCCTACGGCCATGTTTCAATGGTTTAATTCAGTCAAAGTCACCTTGTGCCAGAGTGGCTGTCTGGAAAACCTACGCACTGTTAACGCCACCGGCGTCTTCCAATACCGAGCTCTAGATTGGTGGACGGCTAAGAGAAACAAACGAGGGAACGATGTAGCTTTTGGACTGACGTGGGACGAGTTGAAGGACATCATGATGCAAGAGTTCTACCCTCTCCATGAACTTCAAAAGCTAGAGGACGAATTCTGGCATATCAAGCAGGATGGCGGAGATAACGCTGGTTTAACTGCTCGCTTCAAGCAGTTGAGTATCATCTGCCCTGGTCAGGTTACTACCCCCGAGATTACGATCAAGAAGTATATCACCGCTCTGCCGGATTGTGTTGCACACTTTGTTCAGGCTGCAAAGACGACAACTATTGAGGAAACCTACCTGTTCGCCGCTGAGATTAACGATAAGCAAGTCAGGGCTGGTTATTTCGATAAAACCTCCAAGAATCTGCATCAAGTCACCGCTGCTCCCACCGCTGTAACCGTAGCATCGCAATCTTCAAAGTCCTCCGCCCGCAAGAGAAAGAACAATAGCTCCAGCAACAAGAACTGTGCAATAACTGCCGCTCTACTCCAAACAGTGCCTTCCCAACCGCAACCGCAACACCGCCAAGTAGCGGCGCCTGTGGTCAATGCACCGCCTGCCAAGCGTGCATACACCGAACCACACCCGCTATGCCCTACTTGTACCTATCATCACCCGGTTGGTATCGCATGCCGGTTCTGTGTTCACTGCAACATGTACGGCCATTTCACCGCTAACTGCCATACCGGTCCACGCCAAGCTCCAGCACCAGTTCAAGCTCAAGCTCCTACTCTACCAGCTCCACAAGGACAGCATGCAGCTCCTGCACCCGCTGCTTACGCAAGAGCTTGCTTTGCGTGTGGTGATCCCAACCACTTCGCAAACGTCTGCCCCAACAGAGTAGTTAAGCAAGAGCAGCAGCAGCCAGCACCGCAACAGCACCAACAGTAGCAGCAGCAACCAACTCAGCAAGCAGCCCGCGGGCGCGTCTTCAATATCAACGCCCGCCAGGCTCTGGCAGATAACCACGTTTTTAATGGTACGTTTCTCGTAAATGGTATATATGCTTCATTTTTATTTGATACTGGAGCCGATAACTGTTTATTCTAAAGGCTCCTAAATCGTAAGCGCGTTAACCTCCCATCAACGTTCGACGTAGAAGTTGCCACTGGAAGAACCGTCACAGTTAGTTCCGTTCTTCGTGACTGTACTCTCGATCTCAACGGTCACGTTTTCCCGATCAACCTTATCCTGATGCAACTTAGTAGCTTTGATGTCAAAGTAGGTATGGATTTCCTTCGGGAGAATCATGTTGAAATTGTTTGCTTCGATAAAATGATTCGTTTCTCTCTCACGAACGGTGATCAATTGTGTGTTTATGGCGAAGTCGCTTCGAAGAAGTTACAACTCATGTCATGTGTCCAAGCCAGCAAGTATCACCGCAAGGAATACGAAGCCTTCTTGGCACATATCGTAGTAGTGGAGGAAAAGGAAGGAAAGACTCAAGTGAAAGATGTTCTCGTTGTTTGTGAATTTCCCAACGTGTTTCCTGATGATTTACCTGGTTTACCTCCCACTCGTGATATCAATTTCCGTGTCGACCTCATTCCTGGAGCAAATCTTGTTGCTAGAGCGCCTTATCGTCTCGATCCTTCTGAAATGCGCAAACTCTCGACTCAGCTCCAGGAACTACTTGATAAAGGCTTCATTCACCCTAGCACCTCTCCTTAGGACGCGCCTGTCCTTTTCGTCAAAAAGAAGGACGGATCGTTCCGGATGTACATCGACTACAGGGAATTGAATAAGCTGACTATCAAGAATCGCTATCCCTTGCCTCGAATCGATGATTTGTTTGATCAATTACAAGGTGCAACGTGTTTCTTGAAGATCGATCTACGCTCAGGCTATCACCAATTACGCATTCAAGAGGAGAATATACCTAAAACAGCTTTTCGAACCCGCTATGGTCACTACGAATTTCTTGTTATGCCTTTTGGTTTGACTAACGCACCCACAGTCTTTATGGATCTAATGAATCGCGTGTGTAAACCCTTTCTCGACCGCTCCGTCATCATGTTCATCGATGATATCCTGATCTATTCCAATTCAAAAACCGAACACTCGTAGCATTTACGTTTGGTTCTTGAGTTACTCCAGGGAAACCGTCTCTATGCCAAGTTCTCCAAGAGTGGATTCTGGCTTGAGGAGGTTCAATTCCTCGGTCACATTGTCAATAGTCAAGGAATTCATGTCGATCCTGTGAAGATCGAGGCTGTTAAAAGTTGGGTTACACCTAGGAACCCGTCCGAAGTTCGTTCTTTTCTCGGATTGGCGGGTTACTATCGCCGATTCATCGCTGACTTTTTGAAAATCGTTGTGCCTCTCACCTCGCTTACGCATAAGGACAAACCTTTTGTTTGGGGAACTGAACAAGAGGAAGCCTTTCAAACTCTCAAAGCTATGCTTTGCAATGCTCTCGTGCTCTCACTGCCCGACAAAAACGACGATTTCGTAGTCTACTGCGATGCCTCTAACCTCGGTCTTGGTTTTGTTCTCATGTAACGAGACAAGGTTATCGCGTATGCCTCTCGATAGCTCAAGATCAATGAGAAGAATTATACAACCCACGACCTCGAGCTAGGTGCAGTTATTTTTGCGTTAAAGATTTGGCGACACTACCTTTACGGTACCAAGTGTACGGTCTTCACCGACCACAGGAGCCTACAACACATCTTCGACTAGAAAGAACTGAATATGCGCCAACGCCGATAGGTTGAACTCCTCAACGATTACGACTGTGAGATTCGTTACCATCCAGGCAAAGCAAATGTCATTGCTGATGCTCTCAGTCGACGAAGCTATTTGCAAAGCGTTCGTAATTCTCAAGCCCAGCATAAACTCGAAGCTCTCATCCGCGACGCTCAACATGCTTGTTTTACCGATCGCACTTTAAAGAAGGAAAGGATCATCAACGATGGCACTCAACTGGTGAATAAATTGAATGGTATATTCCATTATCTAGACCGAATTTGGATTCCCAAACGTATAAATCTATGACAGGTTCTACTCGACGAAGCCCACAAATACCGATATTCTATTCATCCCGGTGCCGACAAGATGTACCAGGACATGCGCTACAAGTACTGGTGGCCGGACATGAAGAAGGATATCGCTATCTACGTTTCGGAATGCCTGACTTGTTCCAAGGTCAAGGCTGAGCATCAACGCCCCTCTGGCTTACTCGTACAACCCGAGATCCCGATGTGGAAATGGGAGAGTATAGCTATGGACTTCATAACGAAACTCCCGCGCACGCCATCAGGCCACGACAGCATCTGGGTTGTCGTTGACCGTTTGACCAAATCAGCTCATTTTCTGTCAATACGAGAAGACTTTAAGTTAGAAAAACTAGCCCGAATCTACACCGACGAAATCATTTGTCGACACAGAACGCCTCGTGACATCATCTCTAACCGCAATGGTCGGTTTACCTCGCGTCTTTGGGAAACATTTCAATCTGCTCTCGGTACTACTCTTAATCTAAGTACCGCTTTCCATCCCCAAACCGATGATCAAACTGAAAGAACGATTCATACCCTTGAAGACGTGCTTCGCTCTTGTGTCATAGATTTCGGTGGTAATTGGGACGCGCACTTACCTTTGGTCGAATTCTCGTACAATAACAGTTATCACTCTAGCATCCAAAAGGCACCATTTAAGGCATTATACGGAAGAAAATGTCGATCACCTATTGTATGGCACGAGATCGGGGTCGCGCAAATTATCGGTCATGAGCTGTTGCAAGAAACGACGGACAAGATCCTCTAAATTCGAGACAATCTACTGAAAGCTCAGAGTCGTCAGAAAAGTTACGCCGATAGACGCCGCAAGCCCCTTAAATTTGACGTTGGCGATCACGTACTCCTAAAGGTTGCACCTTGGAAGGGGGTGATCAGATTCGGCAAGAAAGGAAAACTCGCGCCTCGATATGTTGGACCCTTTAAAATTCTGGAAAGGATTGGCAAGGTGGCCTACAGACTTGAACTACCGGAGGAACTTAGTAATGTCCACCCGACTTTCCACGTTTCGAACCTCAGAAAATGCCTAGCCGGCCAAGAATTACATGTCCCTCTTGAAGATTTGCAAATGGACAAAGCATTACACTTCATGGAGAAGCCTGTCGAGATCATGGGCAGAGAAACCAAGGTGCTCAGACGCTCACGCATTCCCATTGTGAAGGTTCGCTGGGAAGGCAAACGCGGCGCCGAGTTTACCTGGGAACTCGAAAGTGACATGAAGGCGAAGTATCCGCAACTGTTTGTTACGCCTGCTTCTTAAATTTCGGGACGAAATTTCCTAAAGTAGGGGAGGCTGTAACAACCCGACTTTTTGAAGTCAAAGTACAAGTTAAAGTCAAAGGAAGAAAAGATTGCTAATTGCGATCTGTCACTCCTTGCTTAACTACTGATTGAGATTTTTGACTTGTAATCGAATTCTGTTAATTGTTTGCTTTAGTTGTATTATGTGGAGTATCTATAACAAATCGAGGTTAAATCGCAGTTTAATCACTGGTCGACTTATCGCTAATCGCATCGCTATCGCATCGCAATTCGAATTATGTGTTCTGGATATTGTTTTACGTGTGTGTGCTATTATGTGTTACTTGTGCATGTTATGTTTATGTTGAGGTGATTAATCGCAACTCTACCGCAACGCAAAATTTAATCGCAAACGCTAAACGTAAGTTATTTATAGTGATTGTTTGTTAGATATAGTAGTTAGGTTATTTGTGTAACTAATGGGTAATACTATCGCATTGCTCACTTAAAACGCATCGCAACGCTCAACACGCAAAATGAAACATCGAAACGCATCTCGCCGGAGCCAATCGATCAAATGGCCATCCGAACGGATGGCCATTCGAACGGATGGCCATCCGATCGGTGTGCCATCCGATCCATTCTGTGTGCCACTTTCCTCTTTTGGCAACCTATAAATACCCCCTGTCACATCACATCAGTGATGTGACAGCTCTCTCGTTCGAACAGCACGCTCAAACCCTCTTTTCTCTCGATTTCTCGCAATTCTTGTAAGTTTTCAACTCAAATCTTGTATTTCTATGATCTACACACACTTCTTCATCTTTGTCACCTTTGAATCTTCACTTTTAACCGTGAAATCAGCGGATTTGAGGTGTTCTAGGATGATGTCATCATGGGGTTCTTAAGAACTTCAAGTTTTGGCCTTATTCCACCAAGAACAACTCAGATCTACATGATTTCCACATGTTTCAACACTATTTTCGCATAGATCTAAACATTTTCATACGAAGAATGATTGAAAGATGGTTTCACAACTTTCTTTCAACACTTTTACACTCAATGCCTTCAAACCGATAGAATCGGAGCTCGTTCAGGCCTTCTACCCGTTACTAGTGAAGTGTCGGTTTGAGATCTGGTTCCAATCAAAGAGACAACCGACTTCGGGTTGAACACGAACGAACTGTCACGAACAGCCAACTGATCAGACTGGGGTAATTCCCATCCGATGGTCTGGGCTTGGTGGGGTTCCTGTTGTCCAAGACGTTGTCATACCGTCTCGAACAAACCGCAAAACTTTCAAAACTTAACAAGTTTCAAAGCGATCAGATTGTGGGATGGATTTCCGTCCGATCGGATTGTCGTCCGATCGGATTGTCATCCGATCGGATTGAACTTGGTTTCCACACTTAACATTTTTCATAATTTTCAAAGATCATCAGCTTCTAACGGATTGCCATCCGATCGAAAGACCATCTGATCGAATGACGATCCTGCTGTGAACTTATTCTCTGAGAAATGTCTAACCGACGGATCGCCATCCGATCGAATGGCCATCCGAATGGATTGACATCCGATCGAATGACCATCCGTTCGGATTGTCCTCCGATCAAATGACCATTCGTCCCTTTTGTTCACTTCACCGTTTAATGCGCCGTTCATTCGCTTATGCTATCGTTAACTGTTTAGGCTAAACCCTCAGCGCTCCCTTCAATCCAAGAGAGTGTTTATTTACTAAACACGATCTGTGAGTATACTCGATCCCTTTTTGCTTTACGCACTTTTGGGTGTTACATACGTTACCTATTCTAAATCACATCGATCACACAACGCAACCACTTTTATATGCTGACCATTACTGCATGTTATATGTGTTACTCGATTAATGCTCGTATGTTATGTTTACACAGTGATTGTTGCCTGACGCCTTAGCAATGATAGTACTATAGTGTGGACTCAGCACCTATCGTGGACAGGGGTTGTTAAGGTTATTTCTTCACGTGTCACAGTGGTGATATGTGTTGTGTATTCTACAACCCGCAGTCATGTCTATGCATATTTCATTGTCGATAACCTACTTGCTTCACATTATACATGTAACATGCTGGTTACGCGGAAACGCTTTCGAATTCTATTATTACTATTAAACTTGTATGCTCACATTTACACTATGTGTATTGACATCTATTTTAACGTATGTGACAGGTGCTTAAGATGCTAGGAATGCTGTGTTTTGGCGAATCAAGCTAGGGTTCTAGTTATGTCACGCTAAATCTGAGTTGTCGGAATAGTGTTTGTTTTGAGACAATTATTTGTAATAACTGTTTTATTTGGATATGTTGTGGTATGGATATGATGTTTAAATATCTGGTAATTAATAGTTGTTATGGATACTCATGGACAATCTGTTTCGCTCAGTGCCGTCCCCCAATGTTTCCGCCATCGGTTGGGGTGTGACACCCACCTTATCGTCTTTCAAAATTTCATACTTTTCACGTTTCAAAACTTTCGAGTCTCAATTTTTAATAATCCCCTTTTTCCAAAACTCTTTCAAGTCTTCCTCTTGAATAAATTTCGGGACGAAATTTCCTAAAGGAGGGGAGACTGTAACACCACGCGTTTTCATACTTTCTATATTTGGAAACCCTTGCTTGAAATTCTATTTTTGGAAACTTTGTAACTTTGTAATCGTTCTTTTGTTTAATCGATGTAAAAACCGAGACATGAATCATAATGAAATTGGTATATTAGTTACACTTATGATATATACACTTCATACATGTTTATACGTTTAAAAACATCTTTCATACGACACTCATTTTGTGTTAAAAACGTCAAACTTGCAAATATGGGAAACTTATGCATAATACGAATTTTGAATACATCTGATGCTTAATCACGACACTCATACGCTTAACCATTCCTTACTATACTGGTATTATGTTAATCATACTTGTTTTAACCCCTAAACTATGTTTTTATGTCATAACTAACCCTTAACACCCTAATTATAAACTACAAGGGCCAAATTCGTCAACAGCTGAAGCATTTGCCCAGCCACAAGGGCGCCGCGCCCCGCGGCCTCCCCCTCCTTGTCCATCATGGGCTGCCAAGGACCCCGATCCGCAGACAACCCCTTCCAGCTTCGGGATTGGGCGAAATTGTGTGTTTTGTTGAGTTGTTTTGTGCTTCTTGCATTAAATACTCAACCACACTTAACCCTAATGCTTCCCTATAAATTCCAAGCCTTTCCCACACATTTTCCACTTTACAAACACCACTGTTTCCCTCTCAAAACACTCTAAATTCAGCTGCAAATTCAAAATTAGGACAGAAATGTAACAAGATCTTCAAACAAGCATAACTTCTTCATTTCTTGTTTGTTTTTGTCGATTCTTCTTCCTACTTGTTTGGATTGACCTAAGGAACAATTCCACAGGTTTTCCATGGAAAACCAAGGTCTGGAATGTCCCCAAATAGGCTCCAAAGTGGACTGAAGTTTTTGTTTTTACTTAAACTTTGTAAATCCTTGTGTAACTTGAGTTTATCTCATCTCAAACCCACGTCCTTATGCGCATAACCACATGTATGGTTAGTTAGGCTTAAAAACGAGGCTGAGACATGCGAAATCGGAGGTATAAACCTCACATATTTTTTTTCATTCAAAGGTTTAACCTACAAGTGATGAACAAGTTTAAAACTTGAAGTTGTGTGATTATTTGGATAGCTTGGGCTATCCTACCTTCAATCCACACATCACTTGATGTTTTCCTAGTTAGATAGTTTGTGTTTCTATTCATTATTGTATGTATTCTTGACCATCCTTGTTGTCCATGACAACTCGTGCATTGGTGAAACACAAGAGGTGCCTAAATGGAAGATTCATCTTCCTACCTTCTACATGAATTCTATGACACGACGAGGTACCTAAATGGGGGATTCATCCTCCTACCTCATGCTTGAACTATTGGACTTATTGATATATTACATAACCTAAATAATATCTATATATACTATTCAACATTCGAACCTTTAATGATGAATTTGTGTTCATTAGTCAAAGTACTAGACTTACACCATCTATGACCATACACTTGTTATGACTCTAATGGACCTTTGATCCATGAAATCCTGCAAACTCTTTTGGAGTTTTAATAGTCTCAAGAGCATGTTCTATGTGTACAAGATGATTATTTTTCATATACTTACTTTTCATGCACTTTAAGCTCCATACCCTTAAACCGAATGTATCTGTCTCTTAAAATCCCAAACCGAACTTACTCAACCTCCTAAACTCAACAACTTCGTCAAATTGGATAATCGGAAAGCATATGCAATTTTGTGAGTACACTTAACCCATTTTCCTTTTATTCACTTCGGGTGCAACATGTTTTACTTGTTAAACCGCACAATTCACAAATATGCTTTTATTCATTCAATCCGTATACATGCTTTATTATGCCTATGTTCATGCTAGAATACATACTACTTGTTAACTCGGCTTAAACAAATATAGCGCTATAGGAGTAGCACACCACCCGACGGGGTTTTGTTAAGTCCTTATTCTATAACGGTCTCGTTGCTTTTGTGACAAGGGATGCGAAATACTAGTGGACACTAGAGTTGACATATTGTTATGCATGATAGTTTGATCTTGTATACCAAATGCTATGTTGGATTGAAAATACTTTTATACACATGCCATGAGTCTAAAACTAGTGTACTCGCCAATACCCTTGTATTGAACTGTGCTTTTAAAACATGTTGCAGGTTTAGCGATGATGTTGGTGATGCATGGAATCTAGTAGGATGCTTAGATACACGCTTTAAATTTTGTACTCCTGTTGTGTTGTATTTCATTGTTCATGCTGTTATATTTGTTTCAAATCCTTGTAATTGATTCTTTAGAAATGGAATGAAATTTTATTATTTAAATACTTGTCACAATTATTAGTGTTATGATGTCTCGAGCAATCTATTTCGTCTCACTCCGATGTTTCCGCCATCGGTTGGGGTGTGACACATATAATCATTTATATAATATCTAGATCAAAATATATTAAACCTATTATATAATTAGTTGGTAATTGTTGATGGACCATATTACCCTTATTAACTAATTCGGTTTCCTCTTAAGTGTTTATATAAGGAGATAATTAGAGAGGTTAAGGGTTACACAATTATCATAACTATAACATCATCAAAATCATCTCCCTCTACATCTCTCTCTCCATACGAACTCAAACCCTAGAGTTCGGTATTACCATCAAGAACTTACACCCTAAGGAGGAACCATATCATCCTGAGAATTATGTCGAACTCCATGGCTACGTCTCTGACTGGATTCTCTACTGGCCTATTTGCTGTTAGAGGTATTTCTAATATGTTTTCCATTATGTTTATACATAACTGATCAACAGATCATATTATTTATTCTTCACGTAGATAACAATTAACCTTTTTATATTTTCGACGATATACTTTAGTTTATATATATATTGATATCCCGCTATTCTAAACTATCCCACTAACATATATATACATTATTCTATATATTATACTATATATTAAAACACATCACTAGCTATATTATATACAGTATCTATTCTTTTGAATTTCATTACAAGAGTGTCATCCACTCACATTATTAACTTTTTTTATTATTTATGGTATTTTTTGTAATTTACTTGTATTTGAGTGGCATTTGTAACCATCTTACAAAAAATATTTCTTTTATGTTTTAACCACCAAGGTTTTAGTTCTTACCATTTCCCGCCCGTTTGTTAGTTTTTTTAAAACTACTAACATTCTTACCCTTGAATTTTGATAAACTTATTAAACATTCCCTGAACTTTAATAAAGTTATTGTTACCTATTTTAAACCGTTTTACATACAATGCTACAATAATTTTGTAAGTTTTAAATTAATCCTTTAGAATTTAAATAATATAGGCCTTTAACTCAATCGTTTCATTTTCCTATTATAACTTCCGTTCGTTATTTTTTACAACTAATTCGCGTTATAATTTTTTAGAAAACAGACTAATCCGGTACCCACCGAAAAAAATTATAAATTTACTTCTACGTTATCTAAAATTGATGTTTTAAAACCGGTCATTATTAATTATTACAAGTTGGTTTCGAATATATATATATATATATATATATATATATATATATATATATATAGAGTAGGGTTCACACGGAAAGTGTGTTTTTCCTAGAAAGTCTAGGAAGCGATCTGGTCCATCCGATTGGTGTGTTTAAGGGTTGAGATTAAATCAATGGCAATCTTGTAATATTTGAGTTTAATTAATTGATTGTTTTAAATGAGTAGGGGCAATTTTGTCAATGGTCGTGTTTTAAATCAATTAGATAACCGCCCAGTTCCTAAATTCAAGCGATTTTCCCTCTCTCTCTCTCCAAACCCATCTTGGAAACCCCAATCCCTACCAAAAATAACTACAATCATGGAAGAAGATAACTTTAGAAATGATGGAGAGCACCGGATCAAATTAAAACACTTCTCCATCTCCACCATCTCCGAGTTCATCATCACCGTTCAAATATTGTTCTTATCATCTCCGTTTTCTTGACGATGTGTTTTAACAGCAAGCAAATTAATACAGTTGTGTTTTAGCAGCAAGCAGATTCATACAGTTGTGGTTTAGCATCCAGATTCATACATATGTGTTTTAACAGCAAGCAGATTCATACAGTTATGTTTTAACATTCAAATTCATACAGATGTGTTTTAACAGCAAACAGATTCATACAAACGTGTTTTAACGGCAAGCAGATTCATACAGATGTGTTTTAACAGCAAGCAGATTCATACTGATGTGTTTTAACATCCAGATTCATACAGATGTGTTTTAACAGCAAGCAGATTCATACAGTTGTGTTTTAACAGCAAGCAGATTCATACAGATGTGTTTTAACATCCAGATTCATACAGATTCATACAGATGTGTTTTAACAGCAAGCAGATTCATACAGATGTGTTTTAACATCCAGATTCTTACAGATGTGTTTTAACAGCAAGCGGATTCATACAGCTGTGTTTTAGCATTCAGATTCATACAGTTGTGTTTTAACAGCAAACAGATTCATACAGTTGTGTTTTAACAGCAAGCAGATTCATACACTTGTGTTTTAGCATTCAGATTC
The DNA here is from genome assembly GCA_030545235.1 of Helianthus tuberosus. Taxonomy (NCBI): domain Eukaryota; kingdom Viridiplantae; phylum Streptophyta; class Magnoliopsida; order Asterales; family Asteraceae; genus Helianthus; species Helianthus tuberosus. The sequence continues at coordinate 38,467 of JARYGA010009216.1, read as the reverse complement.
ATACAGTTGTGTTTTAACAGCAATCAGATTCATACCCTGTGTTTTACCATCTTTATATTGTGGGATCTATAAAAAAAAATTGACTTTAGCCCTGTAAACTGTTAAAACACAGCACCAAGAACATGCTGATAAATTCCAGTAATCTTCTGAACAATGGAATATGCGATGTAATGTGACATGGAATTTTAGTTAATGAACACATTGACTTCCAGATTTGAATTCGAAAATAATAAAAATTCCGAAAATCATGGAATTTTAGTTAATGAAGATACATTCCAAAAATAAAATTAAAATGTGAAATTACATGATAGCCCTTCTACTTAAAATCCCTCAATGACACATGTCCAATTCTTATTCCTTCCTAGACTTTCTAGGAAAAATAGACTTTCCACCCAACTCCTACTATATATATATATATATATATATATATATATATATATAGGATAAGGATCATGTGAGAAGTAGTAGGCTAAATGAGAAACTTGAGAAGCATTCTGGACCACACATTTTCCCTAAGCAAAAAAGTGCAAAAAAAGATTAAAAAATGCAATTTTTTTTTTTTTTTTTTGGAAAAATCGCAGCTTTTTCTTTAAGAATTAATTTTTTTTTATTATTTTTTTTTTGGATTTATACACATATGTATATTGTTAATCTTTTAACTATACATATATGTATATTGTCCATTATACATATATGTATATACATGTTTAAAATTGAAAAATAAGTGTTATTTAGGGTTTAGCATTAGTATTTAGGGTTTAGCATTAGGGTTTAGGGTTTAGCTTTAGGGTTTAACATTAGGGTTTAGCATTAGGGTTTAGCAATAGTATTTAGGGTTTAGCTTTTGGATTTAACTTTAACTTTTGGGTTTAGCTTTATCTTTAGGGTTTGTATTAGGGTTTAGCATTAAGGGTTTAGCTTTAGTGTTTAGTTTTAGCTTTTGGGTTTAGCATTAGGGTTTAGCTTTAGGGTTTAGAATTAGGGTTTAGCATTAGGGTTTAGCTTTAGGGTTTAGCTTTAGGGTTTAGAGTTTAGGGTTTAGCATTAAGGTTTAGCTTTAGTGTTTATGGTTTAAGATTAACAATATACACATTTTTTCAATTTTAAACATGTATATACATATATGTATAATGGACAATATACATATATGTATAGTTAAAAGATTAACAATATACACGTGTGTATAAATCCAAAATTTTTTTTTTTTTTTTAAATTTAATCCTTAAAGAAAAAGCTGCGATTTTTCAAAAAAAAAATATTTGCATTTTTTTCACATTTTTTTTTCACATTTTTTGCTTAAGGAAAATGTGTGGTCCAGATTGCTTCTCAAGTTTCTCAAATAGGGTGGACTTCTCTTAGGATCCCTACCATATATATATATATATATATAGGGTTAGGTTCATTTGTGAACAAAACGAACAAATCATGGCCCTAGATCTTCTTCACTAAATCTAAGGGTAGGATTGTCATTTAAGTTAATTTTTTTAATTTTAAAGAAATTTCAAAATTCATTAATTAAAAGCAGTTACCAAGTAACTGTTTCCTATTTCATTTAAATTATTTTTTTAATTGTAAAGAATTTTAAAATTGATTAATCGAAATCAGTTACCATGTTAGGTAACCGTTTCCATTTTTCATGTGCTTTTTATTTTTTTAATTGTAAACAAATTTTAATTCTTTTTGTATACATCTAGTAGTTGTTTGGTGAGTATTTGTTGCTATACACATGTGTATAGTTGTTGTAAATGATTGTTTGTTTTTTATACACATGTGTATAATTGTTGTTCGCTAAGCAATTAGTTTTTATACACATGTGTATATACTTGTAATTGATGTTCAGTGACGGTTTGTTCTTTATAAAAATGTGTATGGTTGTTGTTTAAATGAATGTTTGTTTTTTATACACATATGTACATATTTATTTATTTATCAACATTAATATATTATAACCATTATACATACATGTATAATAGTATTTCACGTATGTGCTCAAAAGAATAGTAAATAGTATTATGATTAACTCCAGCATTTGCATATAAGGTCATATTTTTTAATATTAAAAGAGAGGATGATGTATTCATCAAACTAAAAAAAATATGTAATATACAATTTAGTTGGGATCATGAGAAAAAAACGGAAATCATTGTTAGTGGCTTCCAAAAATAAATAACAATGTGATTTAAGAGAATAAAAATTACGACAATGCCCTTATTCGATTATTATATATCAATTTATTGTTTTAATTAATTTAAAAACCATTTAAATCCTATTATCAAGATCTCATCATCCAACGACCAGGATCTGTTCGTTTTTGTTCACAATTTAAACATGGTTCACTATTGATCCCTACCCTATATATATATATATATATATGGAGAAGATCATGCGAGAACCACCTCTTATTGCGAGAACCGCGAGAACCAATGTGAACACAACAAAAAATGCCTAAAAATAGCTAAAAATCACACAAATTTTTTTTTAATATTTTTTATATAAAAATCGCTACTTTTCGAAGCAAAAAAAAAAACAAATAAAAAAAAATTTTAATTTTTTTTTTTTTTTGCCACTAAATGTAGCGATTTGAGCATAAAAAATATTAAAAAAAATAGATTTTTTTTTTATTTTTTTAGATTTTTTTTGGGGGTTTAGTTTTTAGCATTTTAGCTTGGGGGGTGGGGGTGGGGGGTTTAGGTTTTTGGGGGGTGGGGGAGGGGGGTTTAGGTTTTTTTTTTGGGGGGGGGGGGGGGGTTAGGTTTTTTTGGGGTTTTAGTTTTTAGCATTTAGCTTGGGTGGGGGGGGGGGGCGTGGGGTGAGGGGTGAGGGGGTTTAGGTTTTTTTTAGGGGGGGGGGGGGGGGTTAGGTTTTTTTAGCTATTTTAGGTTGTGTTCACATTGGTTCTCGCGGTTCTCGCAATAAGGGTGGTTCTCGCATGAACTCCTCCCTATATATATATATAAGGTAAGGTTTATGCGAGAACCACCATTATTGCGATAAAAGCGAGAACCAATGTGAACACAACCTAAAATAGCTAAAAAAACTAACCCCCCCCCCCCCCCAAAAAAAAAAGCTAAAATGCTAAAAACTAAACCCCCAAAAAACCTAAAAAAATCAAAAAAAAAAAAATCTAATTTTTTTTTAATATTTTTTATGTTAAAATCGCTACTTTTAGTAGGCAAAAAAAAATTTTAAAAATTTAATTTTTTTTCTTCGAAAAGTAGCGATTTTTTATAAAAAAATATTAAAAAAAATTGTGTGATTTTTAGCTATTTTTAGGCATTTTTTTTTTGTGTTCACATTGGTTCTCGCGGTTCTCGCAATAAGAGGTGGTTCCTAACGGATCTTTGTCCTATATATATATATATATATATAGGATAAGAATCATTACAGAACACTAATTATTGCGAGAACAAAAAGAACAACTCTAAATCACTAAATTTTGGGATTTTAGGTTCATATTTCTTAAATTTTATGTTTCTTACATTCATATGTGTATTATATATACATAAAAAATCATATATTTTTCCTTACACATATTCTACATAAATGTAGGTAATTTAGCCTACACATAACCTACATGTGTGTAGGTTATTTAAAAACTGAAGATTTTTCATATTTTGTTTTAAATTCTAGTGTGAGAAATAATAAATCTTACAATTATAACATTTTCATTTACTTTTTAGGTTTTTAGGATTGAAAAAATGAGTGATTCATTTTGTTCTGCGTGTTCTCGCAATATTTAGTGTTCTGCATGGAACCTTTCCCTATATATATATATATAGTGATGTAATATAATAGTTTAAAAAGCTGATCTTTATTGTTTGATTCGTATACGGATTCCCCGCTGCAACGCGCGATGACGAAATCCTAGTTAATTATTAAAAGTATAAAAGTATATACATCAAACTTATGAATTGGAGAGGCAATTTGGATAGGCTTTCTACAAGAACAAATCTAAGAAGAAGGAATATAGATATATCTTCGGTCTTGTGTCCTTTGTGTGTGGAATTCACAGAAACAGTGGAGCATCTGTTCACAGCTTGCATGGTGGCTACTAGGGTGTGGGCGGCCTTCAGCGTTTGGTGCAATATTCCTCCGCTTTTCTTTTTTGAGTACAAAGACATCTTAGACATCCATAATTTCATCAAGTGTGGTAAGAAGGCGGATAATATCATTCACGGGTTGGCGATGATAGCTTGTTGGTGCATATGGAAAGAAAGGAACGATGTGTTGTTTAACAAGAAAAAATGTAGTACGCAAGATACCATAAGGGGGGATAAAGGCGAGAGGTTTTGCTTGGATCAAAAACAGAACTTCATGTAATTATATTAGATGGGAGGAGTGGTGTAAATATCCGTTATACATGTTGTAATTTCTTTGGCCTTTACCCGTTTGAGTCGGGGGTCTTATAACTTGTTTGGCCTTTGCCTGTTTAAATCGGAGGTGTGTTAATGAAGTTCAATTTTTCAAAAAAATATATGTATACATCAAACTTTTTTTTGAGGGCAGAACCCGTTTTTTTAGGAAAATTTCGAAAACGAAGCCATTCTCTTGGGAGTGAAACACAGACTTTACCATTTTGGTCAATAACGGGACCGTTTCTAATATAGTAACAACAAAGCAAACCCGATATGGGCCATGGTGATTTCCAAGCAACATCCACCTCCCTCACCCCTTTTTATTTATATTATCCCACATCTTAAAACCCACCCATCATCATTTTTATCTCTCCCTCATACCACCTCTTCCGCCTCCGTCACCGCCGTCACCACCGCTCCACCGTCGTGTCGTTTTTAACCACTTCATGAGATGAGAGCCGCAACGGCGACCACCGTCCGAACCGCGGTGATCTTCCTATGCTTCTTTTCGGCCGCCGCAAAGTTTAAAACCTTTAAACAATCATACCACACGTTCAACAAGTCACTAGAGGACTTAGCCAACTCCGAGTTAAAATTTGAAAATCATGCTAAGGTTAGCCAGGAGGCGTTGCAGGTTACTCCAGACACCGCCAATAACCCTACCGTGTTCAACCTCCAGAACCAATCCGGTAGGGTTATGTTCCGACAGAGCTTTAAGCTCTGGGATGGCGATGTCGGGAGTAACTCCGAGGTAGCCTCGTTCAACACCTCGTTTCTCGTCAATATTTACCCGCAAAACGGGGCCGCAGAAGGGTTGGCGTTCTTAATCGCACCCACTATCACCATCCCCGATAACAGGTTAGTAGACTAGTTATATAATTATCATATCTAGAAGATATTTACTAATTATTATCACATATAACACGTTATTACTAGTTATATAATCATCATATATCTATATCTATAGCTATAAACTATTTAACTGGAATATTATTATCCTGAATAACATAATGTTATTAGACTAGGTCTGTAATTATCATTTCTAGAATGTAATCAGTTGTAACATGTTATATTATTAGAAACTAGTTATTATATAATTAACTTTTTTTAAACGACAAATTTATTTTTATTTTCTGTTGTCTGTGTGACTTGAACCCAAGATGTTTAAGTGTACTCTCTGGTTAATTTCAGCTATGGCCAGTATCTCGGGCTCACCAACGCGACCACCGACAACCAGACAACCAACGGCATCGTCGCAGTGGAGCTCGACACCTACAAACAACCTTTCGACATCGATAACAACCATATCGGCCTCAACATCCACTCCATCCGATCGGTAGTGTCGAAATCACTAACGCCGGAAAAAATCACTCTCGTCCCTGATGCGAGTACTCCGGCGTTCCACAACATATGGATTCACTACAACGGGGTCGAGAAGATCATCCGCGTCTACATCACGGACCAGCCCGAAAAAACCTCACCCACTCCACCAATGCCGGAAACCCCAATTATCGAATACAGTCTTGACCTACGGAAAACGGTTAACCGGGATTCTTACCTCGGGTTTGCAGCCTCCACAGGAACCGAAACCGAGCTGAATTGTGTTCTACAATGGAACATAACAGTTGAATACTTACCCGGGCCGAAGAGTCCGGTGATGGCGATCGTGCTCGGTGTTGGGATTCCGGTGGTGGTTGGGTTAGTGGCGTTGGCCGCGTATTTGGGTTATCGTTTATACAAGAAGCGAATGGCGATTCGATCGCAATCAAATATTCTGAGCCGGCTGCGGACGTTGCCCGGAATGCCGAAAGAGTACCGGTTCCGGGAACTAAAGAAGGCGACGAATAATTTTGATGAGAAGAGGAGGCTTGGGCAGGGTGGATACGGTGTCGTTTACCGAGGAGTGTTGCCGGAGGATAACGTGGAAGTTGCCGTGAAATGGTTTTCCCGGGAAAGTTTGAAAGGTGAAGATGATTTTTTGGCGGAACTTACTATTATTAATCGTCTAAGGCATAAACATCTCGTCCGATTATTAGGTAACAATTTTATTTATTTATTTATTATTACTATTAATGTTAAGTTCGGCTTTCATTCTTTGATTTTGTTATTTTAACCGGTTCAGTCCAAATCTCAGGCGTTCAACCTTCGACAATGAAAATGGTAATTAAAAGATTGAAGATCTGAGAATTGAATTGAACAGGCTAAAACTATTAAATCACATGGACAAAAACCGAATTTAACTCTTATTAATATGATATTATTTAATCCAATTGAATTAAAAATTCTTTTAAAAAGCAATAATTAATTGTTAAACTTCTTGTGTTTATCACGGTATGCCAAACGGAATATGAACAATTCTAAACTATTTCTTTTCTAAGCATCAAAGCTAATTATTTGTCAACTTGTTCCGACTTTTCTGTAGTGCTTCACTGCTGCTCTATTTTAAAGTATTTAATTTTATTATCTACAATCGTGTTTCATATTTATATAAAAAATTATAAGGACAAATTATAAAATGTAAATTTAATACATAGATTATTATGTCACCACTTGAAATTAAATCGAACTAGATCTTATTTAATCAATAAAAATATATCAACTTTCAGATATTATATATTTATATATACACACATAAACTAGTATACAAATATTTCATTTTCAAGCTTGGCCTACAACTATTGTTTTTTTTATTGGCGGACAGAATACTTTTTTTTATATATTCTTTGAACCTAAATTTGATGGACCGGCTGCCAACTAGCACACTTGTCACATCCGTTTATTTTTTTTTTTTTTGAAAAGAAGTCACATCCGTTTATTCTTCTCATATAACCCCACAATTATAATCAACCGGATTATAAAAATCGAATTACATATTATATAATTTTAAAGTTTATATATGTATACACTAAATTAAAATCAAATATGAAAATACCATTACCTCATCTTTTGATATGAATTTATAAAAATTTTATATGTATATATAGTGAATGTTTTATTGAAACGTTGCAGGATGGTGTCACAAGAACGGGAAGCTCCTACTTGTGTACGAGTACATGCGAAAAGGTAGCCTCGACATGCACCTGTTCACGGAGACCGCTGAGCCGCTAAGCTGGACCCTCCGCCGCAAGATCTTAGCTGACGTAGCCTCGGCTCTCCACTACCTCCACTACGAATACGACCAAAAAGTTGTTCACCGCGACATCAAAGCTAGCAACATAATGCTCGATGCCGATTTCAATGCTCGTGTAGGTGATTTCGGCCTTGCCCGTGCCATCGACAATGAAAAAACGTCATATGCAGAGGCTGAAGGCGTGCTTGGAACCGTTGGTTACATCGCCCCCGAATGCTTCCACACGGGAAAAGCCACTCAACAGTCTGACATTTACGCATTTGGTGCGTTACTAATCGAGGTAGTGTCCGGACAACGCCCCGGGACGAAAGTCAACGGCTTCCAGTTTATGGTTGACTACGTGTGGTCTTTGTATCGTGAAGGCCGGATCTTGGATGTGGTCGATAAACGGATGGCGGACGATTATGACAAAGACGAAGCCCAACGGTTCTTGTTGTTAGGTCTCGCTTGCTCGCACCCTGTTGCTAGCGAGAGGCCGAAGACGCACACCATTGTGCAAATACTATTGGGGTCCACGGCTGTACCACACGTCCCACCTTTCAAGCCATCTTTCGTTTGGCCTGCAATGATGCCGATTGATGATCTTTCACTAGCTACCTCAATCGACACATCCCCACTTTCGATAAATCAATACGAGACCGACTGGAGTCCAGTGAGTCGAGAAAATTACTCGGGTTACACGGACCGGTCCATGGTTTAGTTTCTTATGGTGCAACCCCATAACCTTTAGAGTTGCATTCTTCATGGGTTTTCTTTTTTTTTTTTTTTTTTTTTGTCATTTTATATTTGGTTGCAGGGTAAAAATTGCCTCCTTTGTGGTGAGTCAGGTGTTTACATATTTTGTAACACTAAACTTGTTTGTTAATAGGGTCAGGGACAAGTAATGCTCATGTATAGATTTTATGGGCTATTTTCTTTTGTTTCTTTATACTAGAAAGGAAAAAAAAAAAACAAGAAATTATTATGTATACATTTCTATCTTGTAAAGCAAGTATTTAGTCATCGTTAAACAGATATTTTTTTTTTTTTGGTTAATCTTGTATATAGATTTGAGGCTGAAATAGTTTCTTACGCTATGTGTTAGCCAACATGCAACCCTAATTAGCGAGTCTGTAGAAGTTGATTGTATGCTGATCAACTTGGGCGTAATCATTTGAGGGTCGTGTTCGGTGTTGGGTCGACGTGGGTTCACTTCATATTGAGTTTTGGTCAAAACCGGTTTGAGTTAAAATAAGTTCAGGCCAGAACAGGCTAATTTAAAAAAGTATCATTAGGGTCAAAATTGGTCGGATATAATATAAATTAGCCTAGTGATGCCAGGTATTGACCGTTAGGTCGTCTACCCTAGCGGAGGAATCATGTGGTGTGGAGCGGATGAGTCATGTGGTGTGGAGGTGGTGACTGAAGCAGTGATGCATGTAGTGGTGTTAGAGAAGACGATGACGGTGGCGGAGACTGCGCTGCTGTGGTTGCACTGACGATAAGGTGGCTGGGGTGATGGTGACGACCAACAGGTGGTGGCAACCGGCAACAAGAATTGGTCATGTGTGTTGTTCAGGGGCGCAGGATAAGTGTGTGTGTGGGGGGGGGGGGGGTGGGGGCTCCCGAATTTTTTCGCTCAGTAATGTTATATATGTAGTTTTCGTATGAAAATTTTTGGGTATATACGTTCCCCCCTCGTTTTCGAGGGCAAGCTTCGCCACTGTTGTTGTTTGCCTTTTTGGACCCTTTCTAAGTAACTAAGTAATAAGTATTTTAAGAGCGATTCATTCTGGTACCTTGTTAAAATTGAGTTGACTCTATTTAAGTCAACCCGTTATTTTTTAACAAATTAAAGGTCATGATTTCCAGACAAAGTGAAATGTCTAGAGTTATATTTAGTGGTGCACAAATCGGGTTTTTTTAAAAACTGGGTTTCGGGTAGGCTCGGGTTCGGGTAGGATCGGGTTTTACAAAATCGGGTTTTTTTAAAAACCGGGTCGGGTCCGGGTTCTCTACCAAAAATGTATACCCTATATACCCGGGTTCGGGTAGGGTTCGGGTCGGGTTTTATAAAACCCGGGTATTATAATACCCTATTTCCGGGTTCGGGTCCGGTTCGGGTATTCATCGGGTAGGGTTCGGGTATGCATCAGGTTGGGAAAAAACCCGCACCGGGTATTAAAAAAAACCGACCGGAACTATGCTTATAAAATGTATCAAACATAACTCTCACACATAGACATCAAATCTATTGATAAACAGAGGCACAATTTATAGTTCTTCATGTGATTATTCTTGAACTTTATAAACAGAGGCACAATTTATTAAATACAAAAACTAATAATGATATTAAACAAACAAAGAAAATAGAAGGGCCAACATATATTGGCATATTTGTTTCCACTTGTAATGAAATATACTAAATAATTAAGTAGCGGTGGCAAATATCATTAGAAACCTAATAATTAAACAAGATTACATCAAAGTGCATACATAATTTTGTTAAATCATAAGAACTAGAAGTCTTAATGCATACATAATTAAACAAGATTACATCAAAATCGGGTTTTTTTTTTAACTGGTTCCGGGTATTTATAAAACCCGGTTCCGGGTTCGGGTTCGGGTATTTATAAAACCGGGTTTCGGGTATAAACCGGGTATAAAAAAAACCGGTTCCGGGTTCGGGTTTTAGATCAAATATGCATACCCGGTCCCTACCCTACGGGTAGGGTCGGGTTCGGGTATAAAAATCCCGGGTTTTATAATACCCGGTTCCGGGTTTTTTTTTTCGGGTCCGGGTTTTTTGTGCACCACTAGTTATATTGCATCAAGAGTTGGGCTTTTAGAATAACCATCAAGAAGCCCACAACATTTGCAAATAAATTTGTGAAATCAACAACATTATATCAATTTTAAAAGAGAATTTATTCGGAAGACAAAAGGGTTCCCATTTGCAATACTTTATATGTGCTTCATGCTTATTATAAAATTGGAAACTTATATGTAACTAGGACTTTGACCCGCCGCGCGTTGCGGCGGCGTCGAAAGTTAAAGTAACTCGAATTTATACCGTATATTTGATCCAAGCTGAAAAATATTACGTCACCGTTGAATGAAATACTATTATATTTGACTCGACTCGCTTTCGTACACAAAATAAGGATAAAAACGTATTATATTTGACTATACTCGTTTCAGGAAAAGTTTATGTCAAACGTTAGTCGTTTCCATTGAAACGCGAATTTAAACCGACATGTACGCTAAAACTGCCATACGTCGCATGCTACGGCTACGACACTTTAGTTGTTTATAGTTGGTGGTACGTTATGTGGTGTGTTAATCATAGAAAAACACGTGTTTCGGCGTATCCGATCTATCTCAGTGTAACATATATAAGTATTGCGGTTACAATGTACGATCATGACATTAACGTGTAATGCCCGCACGTGAAATTACGCGTTTTACATTGTTACACATGGTATGTTTGTGATATTAACGTCATTTGACATAGATTAAAAAAAAAGAATGTCTCCGTCGTTGCGGTGTAAAGTTGTAATGGTAATTTAGACAACAATGTAAAATTGTAAAAGTTATTTAGACATTAACATAGTTAGGCATAGTTAAAAAAAAAGTATATTAATGTCTGACACGTTATGGTGTAAAGTCGTAAAAGCAATTCAAGTAAAATGAGACGCCAAGTTATTAAGAAGAAAGGTTGACGGATCAAAGTTATCAATTACCAAAAATTAGAACTCAATGTGTAACTTACTTAAAGAATAGGAGATGTAGGTATCAAATTAAAATGTGTAGAGACCAACTTATAATTAATGTAATTAATTTTAGTAGAGTAATAATGATCACATAAAATTTAAACTCCAATTAAGTAAAAGGAAATTTAAACAACATTTGAAAAGAGGAAAAAAAGGTACTGGGAGAAAGAAAATCTGAACTCCATTTAATGAGAAGAGGAGAAGGAGTCGAACTCATGACCCTTTGTTTAGCTTGCGACACAACAACCACCAGACCAAAGTTCAATTTGTTTTACCAAAGCTCAAACAATGTATGTATATAAAAGTAAAGGCGGTGGCTGTGATGTAACAGCCGACTTTGTGCTTCAAGACTTTAGGGTAATTTCTATCAAAAGCTTATTTTCACGTGTGGGCAGGGGCGGACCTAGCTTATACTAGGGGGCAACGCCCGCTACGGCTTGGCGAGGAAAAATTTGGAAAATTTAGTGTAAATTTCGGAAAAATTTGACGTTTTTTCGATTTCGTTACGGCTTATTTATAAAACGTTACGGCTACGATCCGTTTCTAGATCCGCCACTGCGTGTGGGTTTCAATTTTTTTATAGTGATACAGTGAAAAAATTATGGTTCTACAAAATATAAGATTGATATTTTTTTTTCCAAAAACCATTTAACAAAATATAAATTTGTTAACACCTCTAAATCAAGATGTCCAGAGCATTGGGCTCCGGATTAAGGCGCCAGGAACCACGAGTCCTGGCACCCCATAATTTTGCATCCGTTAAGCTCTTTATCCTCCATGTCTGAAACCAAGAGGTAGAATCATATGAAACACCTCCAGAATTTTTAGCTTCGGATATTAGCATGATCACAACCTGACAAAAATGTCGCACGACAGGACAACTGGCAGGTGGCCGACAAGGATGATGCAGGCACCATTACCAAAAACTAATGTTGCGGGCCAACAACAGGTTTGGTACAGATTATCCGCCAATATGAGTTTAAGAATCTTGAGACCACGTACTACTTTAGCAGAAGACACCAACTACGAAGAAAGGGGTTAGCGATGTTGATCAGTTCTGTTTAAACATAATGGAAAACATGAAATAGCATACCTTTGATTGCATTAGTAAAGAATCCAGTCAGAGACGCAGCCACGGAGTTCGACATAGTTGTCAGTTTTATCTGGTTCCTCCTTAGGGTGTAAAGTGATGATGGTGATGAACCGAAAGTAGGGAGGTTTCGGTTATGGAGAGAGAGAGACGAATTGTGATGTTATGTTATTAGGTTGTGTGTCTAACCTATTAACCTCTCTAATAATCTCCTTATATATACACCCAAGAGGAAACCTAATTAGTTAATAAGGGTAATATGGTCCATCAACAATTACCAACTAATTATTAATAGGTTATTAATATATTTTGATCTATATTATATAAATGATAATGATGGCTACTAGATTAAATATAAAAAAATAAATATTTAATCTCACATTCTCCCACTTAGCCGAATAATCATTTATCATGAGTATTAGATAAGTCTGATCAGAAGTTAATACTCATTTTAGCCTTAAACAAGTACTATAGCAGAGAAATACAGCCGTTGAATCATTATGCGACTCAGGACCCCCATTAGTCATACTATAGCCTTAATTTAAAACCTAACAGTTATGATCAAAATAAGTAAGCCCTTTAACGTTTGATTTGTATTTATAGTTGTCTATATGTCATTACACCGGCAGAACATATGTAAGAGACATACAAAATCAAACTGATGAGAAAAATTGATTAATAGTTAGTCATTCATAGTACGATATGCAGTTGTACATGGTCATCAATTAAAACCCGTCTCTTTTATGAGCACTCTTAATAAGACTTATGGGTAATAGACCTTTAGTTATAGGATCCTTAAGCATATCATGAATGTATTCGATACATAGATTTAGTTTCCTCAATTCATTAATAAACGAATAATTAATTGCGTATCGAAATTTAATGCAGCACCTCTCGAACTGTTACTGTTCAAGGAGACATGGTAGCTGACTTTATCACAACAAGTCTTCAATATATTAATTATATGGAGTTAATAAAGTCATGAGTCCACTGATAAATTTCCAACAACATTTAGTGACTATATTACGTCGTTATAACTTAGGTTGTTGATATCAGTCCATTATGACTCCTCCATGAGATAGGTTTTGTCATAAAGATATACCCAAAATTACATTTTGTCATCTTTGAATATTACAAAGTTAGAGTAATAAACCGGTTTGAGTTCTCACTTCTTCTTTAAATTATAGCCTCTCGTTTATTTTAAAGATATTGTAATACTCTATTAAATGCTTTACATTAATCTAGACATATCTAGTGTGTTGCAATGTGAGTAATATCTAAACGAGTATAGACTTAAACTTACATAAGGCTTCTAATTAATGAAGCGTAAGAAATAATGTCATTTATCCTATTATCCTCTAAAGGAGAGCAGTATTGTTTGTTACATATGTAAGGACCAATTTAATGTTAAACTTATGGAACGGAAGTAATGTCCCATTTGGTGTATCTCAACATGTTATGATATCTATTATGTAAGAGATATCTCTGAGATCTATTATATCAAAGTTTGTGTTAACAATGCTTTGACTTATGTAACATCTACTTGTCAAAAGAATATCATCTATATAGACAAGTTTATCTTAGTTGCTCCCACTCATCTTGAGGTAGGTACATTAATCCACTTGGTTGTTGATGAAAATAATTGCGTTAAGATTTCATCACATTATGATGTTTGCATTAAACCATACATGGATTTTATTGGCTTATAGACAAACTGTTCTTTAACCTTAAGTTTAGAACTTTCAGGTTGTTTTATGAACATGTAAATATGTCAGCCAGTTGTTAGGGAAAAACTGTTTTAATGTTCATCTAATGTAGCTCAAAACTATTATAAGCTACTAGAACAGTGATGATCCTAAAAGAAATCTTTTGTTAGATATGTAATAAAAATAATTTATCTCTTCCTGAGTACAACCTTTGACAATCAATCATGCTTCTTTGTGTCTTAACGTTTATATCAGGATTTGGTTTAGTTATGAACACTCTTAGGTTATTCAATCAAATCCCAAACGTTATGCGAACACATAAAATCAGTTTTACTAGAAAACTGTTTTATTCCATTCAGAAGATTGATTGACACTAATGGCTTAATTAGAAGAGATAGGATCAATAAACTTTTCCAAAATCCATTTCAACTCCAAATTAGGGAGGTTATGTAATCATCAAAGTTAGTAGGTTTTTAAACCTAGATGACCTCCTGAGTTGATTATTGGGTTTGTTAGAAGTTTCAGTTTTATGGATTAGCTCTTGCTTAGGTTGCTATCATTTTCAGGATTCTAAGTTTGTAAGAGTTGGTGCAGTATGGTGTACAAGAGGTGTAATCGGAGTTAAATTTGGAGTGAAATTTAATGACACTCTTCCCCCCCGCCTCTTGTATTCCTTGCAAGTCGTGATAAAAACTTTGACTGCTCCCACTGACCTTAGAAAACTTTAGGAACTCAGCATGCTTAGGGTCAATATTTAACGACCAAACAAATTCTAATAGAGAAAACATATAATAGAGAAAACATATAATAGAGAAAACATATTAGTGACATTAGTCATTGTAGTTTCTCTTGTTGAGGATTATGTTGGTTTAGGTAAGAAATCTAAGTGTGCCCACAATTAAGCAACAATGAAACTTTTGTAATAGTAGTATTAGATTTTAAGGAGACAAGTTTTGATGGAACAGTATCGTGATGGAGCGGTGTCTTGTACAAGAGGTGCAAATTGAGGTAATGTGAAATTTTCACTCCCCCACCTCTTGCAACTATTGCAAGTTGTTCTAAAACACTTAATGCTCCCACTGATCTTTTAATATCTCTAGAATGCTACAAGAGAAGTTTCAATTAGGTATGTGATGTGGGAACCTATTATATATATATGTTAGACTTTACTTGATTTCCTTAATGTCCAGATGTCATAAAAACTTAGGGACATATTTAATAGAAATCATGTTAAGCACATATATGAGTAGATTTCTTTAAGACCATGGGCCATATGCGACAAAATTTTGATACAAGTTGATAGTCTTTTAAATGATAAATGAATTATGTCTGAATATTCCATTTGGAATAAGTTCCACGAATGTCAATGAATGACTTATGATGGACCCATACTTATTCCTTGAGCCAAGTAATATTTAGGGCTATAACGTCATGATTTAAAATCACTTAAAATGAGATTAGATAAGAAATCATCCTCATTAACCATGTCATGATTTCTTATGAATTTTGGTTATGATGGATGAAATTTATAAGTCTCATTTTCCTTTTGTCAAATTCTCATTTTCATGATGACAAAAGTTGTGAAAGTGTAAGGTATCATCTAGTTTTATCTTAATAATGTTTCAATCCAGATATTTAGAACAAATAAAATGAGAGTTTAAGGTAAGTGTGACTTTATGTTGACTATGCAAACCTCACAACCTTCATAACATTGCTTAATTATGATACTATATTCTGATTAATCTTCAGAGTATATAAGGTATCGAAAGGCATTTGTTAGAAGGCTGCTTACTATGGTTTTTATAGCCTTAACATTTAATTTTGTCACTAACTCTTATGTTAATTATTTGTTGATTTCTGGTAAGGAAACATTTAAAAAACTAGAGTCAACTAATCATGTGTTAATAGGAATATTATAATTAGTAGACTTAAATATCTTTAATAAATGACTATCTAATTAATTCATCCAACTGTTCTTTAGAATAATGGATAGTCTCGTTGCTTATGTCTAGTCGAATGACATAATGATGCATTGAGATTTTCCCTTTAAGAACCTTAGAGGTGGAATTAACAGTTGTAATTTGTCTATGGACCTTAGAACAATCCTCTTTTAAGGTTTTAAGTGGTTGTAAGGTGAGTAACAACTTATTTTTCTAGCTTCAAACATTTATTTCTTTGTACATATGTTGCTTATCAACATACTCATTATACTTTGGTATTTTTGAGTGTTATAGTTGATTTTTAAGGCATCAAATTGTACAAGTGAAAATCTTAATATGTAATGTACCGGAAAATGTACTTATTTCCATGCGTAAGCCCTTAACTTTATGGGTCATGGTATTGTACATTATTATGTATTCACATATACCACTTAACTTTATAGTTTAGAATTTTAAAAGAAGGCATGCATCTTAGGAGTTCTAGTGATTATTCCATATATAAGAGATTAGCCTTAGGAAAGACTTAATCTGAAATAACTTTAGTGATAGCATTATGTTAGAGAGTTCTTGATTATCATAAGAGACATCATGTTCGATTTGTCCTAATCATCATGCTCTAATTTTCTTCTTTATAATCTTTATCAGAAGAGAGCAATAGGATTATCGTTTCTTAAGAAATAATCAAGGATTTAATTTAAGAGCTAATTCTAATAGAAACTTTAAATAAAGCAAACATTTTAGGTTTAGGAATTAGAGTGGATGAGATATGTGTAGAAGTAAATTATAGTGAGAAAAATTATAGGTACTAAGAATAAGACAGACGAAATGATCATAAAATTAATTAAGGATCATTAATATAAGGATCATTATATGAAGAGATTGTGATATGTCTATTACTAACATCAAAATAATAGACTTAGTAAAATTCTACTTAAACAAAGACAAATCAGCTTTGGCCAGAAGTGTAATCATTTAAGTATGTGTGCAAAGTAATCGTGACAAATCAGCTTTGGCCAGAAATGAGACAATCACTTTAGTTATGCACTTATCAAGCATGCTAAACATAAATGAATTAAATCAGCTTTGGCCAGAATTAAGACATTTCACGTGTGTAATGCATACTCAACATAGCTTTTTATAATACTTGAACAATAAATAGATGTATTAAATCAGCTTTGGCCAGAAATGATACATCAGAAGCTCATTCAAGTTAAGCTAGTTTGGTTTTGTAAAACATTATTTGATCCTTATTAATTAATTAAGTATAAACAAAACCAAGTATTTAAACAAAACCAAAAAATGTTAGGTCATATTAAACAGCTTAAAAAATAATGAGGTTTCGAGTCTTGTGCGATCAGTAATGCCCAAGTCTTATGCGATCAATGAGGCCCAAAACAAATTTGTGCGATCAGTAAGGACTTGTGCGATCAATAATGACTTGTGCGATCAGTAAGGCCCAATAACTTGTGTGATCAGTAATGCTTTGTGCGATCCACAAGTCTTGTGCGATTCACAAATCTTGTGCGATCCACAAATCTTGTGCGATTTCCCTTGTGCGATCAGATCATTTTTTTTTTTTGATCTGATCTTGTGCGAATGTTAAGGGACTTGTGCGATTAGAACATTGATGATTTCGAAACCCCCACTGTTAATAGCTGTTATTTTTTATAATAACTAAAACTCGAAATTTAAGGGATTGTGGGATAGTGTTTCCTATTTTATTTATGATCTAAACTTATCAAATATTTCGAAAATAATAACTGAAAATCCTTTAACAATTTTCGAAATTTTAATAGATAAAATTTAGATCAAACATTGGAAAAACATCCACTAATCCAAATTATATTCCAAAATAAGGGAATTTTCGAGTTTTCGCTTAGAACAATATGATGAACCCTAAAAAAATAAAAACATAATTCTGGGTTCCGAAATCTAGATTTTAATAGTTATGTTATCAGATTTCGAATATTAGTTTTACCCATTATAATTTCGAGTCAATTTATCAAACATATTTTTCCGAAAACAGGGATTTCGGTACCAAGGGACCCGAAAACAGCCGAGACCTATTAAGGCTTTAAAATTTTCGTTTTCCAGATTTTTGATCCCAGAATAATGGATACAAAATCAGAACTGATTTATCAACATATGCTCTGATACCACATGTTGATCAGTTCTGTTTAAACATAATGGAAAACATGAAATAACATACATTTGATTGCATTAGTAGAGAATCCAGTCAGAGACGCAGCCACGGAGTTCGACATAGTTGTCAGTTTTATCTGGTTCCTCCTTAGGGTGTAAAGTGATGATGGTGATGAACCGAAAGTAGGGAGGTTTCGGTTATGGAGAGAGAGAGAGACGAATTGTGATGTTATGTTATTAGGTTGTGTGTCTAACCTATTAACCTCTCTAATAATCTCCTTATATATACACCCAAGAGGAAACCTAATTAGTTAATAAGGGTAATATGGTCCATCAACAATTACCAACTAATTATTAATAGGTTATTAATATATTTTGATCTATATTATATAAATGATAATGATGCTACTAGATTAAATATAAATAAATAAATAAATATTTAATCTCACAAGCGATTCAATACTCTTCACGTTCAAGAATCTCACCTACTCTCTCAAAACAAATACTCACTCTCACATTGAGGTCGGGTCACAGGTGGGGACCCCCTCGAGGCTAACGGTTGTTTCCTTGTGCTGCAATTCAAGAAGAAGATCCTCAATCGACTCTTCAGGCTTTCCAAGAGCATAAACCATGCCCAAATACATAATGCTATAGTATACAATACATGAAAGAGAATAAATAAGAAGAAAACGATACATATAGAGCACACGATAACGGATCAATTACAGTTCAACAATAGTCAACAATTCATAGTCAAATATTCATTTCATGCATGTTCTGAATCATGAATCATGGATTCTACTACTTGATTATTACCCACAAGTATTCATCAACATAGCTAATGAAATAACGAACTGGGTTCGTGAGACATACACGAAAAGAGACCACAAGACATGAACTGGACTCAATCATAGTTGACTTTCTTGGTCAAAAGTCAAGCGACCCCATTTTCTCCCCCGGGTTTTGGCCAAAGGATTCAACCTCATGTTTCCCGAGTTGTTGCACATCTTGGGGTGAAAGTATCTTGATGTACCAGACACTATTCACAAATGCCCTGCACCAACCATAAGCAAACTGGATAAACTAATGAACGAATATGTAACTTGTTTGCGGGTCAACTTGTGAAGATAAAAGATGATACTTACTCCCAAGGGTCGTCTCCAAGGAGAAGAACGTCATTCTCCCTGTCGACGAATACAAGCTGCCAGCCTGATCTTTGTGGGTCTTCAAGCAGACCCTCGATCCCGAACATCTGACCCAGTTCTTCTCTCAGCTCATGGTAGCTGTTGAACCGGCTCATGTCTAACGACCTCCCAACACACCCTGATTTGTATACCTTCACAAATGTCCGGTTAGGGTTCGCGTTAGATTGCATCAACTCAGAAGAGTCTTGCATGTAGCCAAAGTTCTGAAACCCGGAAGCTGGTGAAGAAGGTATTGTAGACAAATCAGGATCGATTGTCGGAAGTAGAAGCCCAGATGAGTCAATATTGATATTACTAAATAAACCGTGATTTTGAGCATCCAAAGTTGATTCCTGCTCAACGGATGGTGAAGTTGAAGATGCGTTGACTTGGGTTTGACCGAACTTTGATGCCCACAGTTGCTGGTTTGACTGATGCTCGGTGACCACCGTTTGACCGGTTCTTGAGGAACCCGCAACGTTACTGATCCCTCCTGAACCGATCATATTCTGCATAGATGACGGTGTGATGTTGGAGGTGAATTTAGGACTCAAGTCCATGAAATCCGTCTTTGGAAATGATTGATGCTGGTTTTGCATAAGGTAAGTCTCGGGATATGAATTTTGCAATCGTTGACCCTCTTGGTTGTTGATTTGTTCCTGGATTGACCTTGAAAAGTTGTCCATCAGTTGACTTTGGCCATGCAAAAACGGCTGTGGAGTTGACTGGTGAGTTATTTGGGTGCTCGGATGCTGAAGATATTGAACGGGCTGCTGAAATTGCAACAGGTGTTGTTTCAAAGCGTCTGCACTTCCGACATTCTGCATACCGGCTGCCAATGCTGCTTGATACTGCTGATTATGATTACTTTGGAGAAATGACGGATCTACCCTTTGCTGTTGCATCCATGGAAACATACCGCTCGATTGAAAACTCGTATAATGGAGCGCTTGCTCAGCAGTTTCACCTCTCATCCATGCATCATCTCGGTTGTCTGTACACATAGAACAAATTAACAAAAGTTACATTTAAATAATAAGAGACTAAAATGCAGTGTTTTGAAAACCGGACCGGTGGTCTGACCGGAAGTTTTAGGGGTTGAACCGGATTTTGATTAACTTTTTTCAAATTTACACTATTTATTTTTATAATATTTATGGCATAACTGTTCATACATCCGATCCGACCGGCCCAACCGACCAGTGGACAGGTAAGGAGACCGGTTTTGACGTTCAGTCCAGTCCTGAAAACGTGCTAAAAATGAATGACATACATACAATCTCCAAAACCGTGTTATTCAATAATTATAAAAAAGGTTTAACCATGCAAAGAAGTGGTTATGGGTCAAACCGACTCGTTTACCTTGAAAAGATGATGGTCCGGGATACCAAGGTCGTTTCAAACGAAGAGGAAACAACGATGGATACATAGGAAAGGTTGTCAACGGTTCGATTTCCCATAACGATACACGTGGCTGCCTCTCACCGGCAGTTGACTCGTCCCAACCGACCTATAAATATATCAAAATTTAATAAGTAAACCAAACAAACAAACAAATTTAAATCGTATATAAGAAATAAGTAAATCAAGATTAATATACCTTCACAGATCGCCAATGAGAATTAGGCCAACGAGCGGGATCTAAATCACCAATGCCAGTAATTGTTCCCATGTATCTAAATATATTTTTATAATTATTAAACATTAATACAATTAATTAACTTATTCACTTTCATTTAAGCGATAAATACCTGCGCACGCTTGATTCTTCAGTTTCAAACAACATACGGAAACGCATCCCAACTGAAACCCGTGTGTTATACACAGCTTTAACATATTTTGAAAGGGGTATGACAAACTCAGATGGACTAGCCCTAAATGAAATAACATTTATAAGAATCTAAAAAGTATACATGAAAATATAATATACAATTGCAGATTTCTGTATATATTAAATTATTAATTGCCACCTTGGATTATAAAATATTGTGAAACAGCTATTAGTAGCAGCTGCATGAGACGCGGCAGCAAGAAGGCCGATATGCATACTATCACTTGATAAAACAGATGATGGCATCACCGTCTGCGGTCGATTCGCGCGACGGATTCCTAACAAAAGCTGATTTTTCTCATTCCTGATTATCATAAGAAAAATACAAAATTATTACAATAATACTTTGGATAATTATTTAGAAGGTTGTATGCGTTAATAATATACTTTGGTTGACTTTGAACCTATTTGACCCGAATACCCGATTTTACACGTTACCCTTTTAGCTAACTCTTTTGATTTGTGCTGTTTCGAGTTCTAGATCAAGTACCAGATAAAAAGTAAATGGGTCAAAATTGTGACCTCTAAAACTAGCTAACAGAAAACTACCAGATAAAAAGAACAGAATCTCCTGCAACAAGTCGTTTTGCACTAACAAACACGCTCCACCCTGTTGTAAGAAGATGACGTTTGGGCTGCCCTGCATGTGAAGGAGAAAACGTGTAATGTCGTCACATGAAGTATACCAAAATTTTACATATTCGGTAATATTATTCACATAAGTGATATGATACTAAAGCAAAAAAGACGTCTTTTTGATTATTACAACTTGAAGCAAAAAAAGATCCAAACACTATCCTCTAAGTAACAGACCGTTAACTGATTACCTGATTTTGATTATTCTATATTACTTTGAAACACACATCCAAACACCCCCTTAACATACCCCGGAAAATATGCCTGAACTTCCATTCAACGTCATGAAGATCCCTTGCAATAAGCTCTTGTGCAGGTGGCTGCTGCGAGAAATCCTAAAGAAGCAAACGATAAAAATAAGGTTTGATCCACGAATAAAATTGTAATATAATCCTAACTAACACCTTCATAAATTTGGGGAAAACCTAGAAACGATAAAAGAAGCGTTAGCGGCTCCTGACCCGTAAAAATGACCCTTTAGACACGTTAATGAACCCACCCATCTTGCCCCCTCTAAATTTAAGCACTACCATAGAATAGAAGCCGCATTACCAGTGGAGGGAAAACTTTTTCAGCAGCACGCCGAGGAACAGAGAACCCGCCATGCGTACTTGTGTCACTAGCGGTTAACGTCTTGCAGAAGTAATTTGTTGGTTGTCTACTAGGAATACCCAACTCAACAGGAAGAAATGTATCCTTTTGTTCTTGCTGACAATTCATCACACACAAATGAACTTCTGAATTTTCATAATGTTACACTACAAAAAATCCACATTGCAAGTTTCCAAAAAGATTACCGGGGTCAATGGCTGCAATGTCATTTGGGCATACACTTCATCCGTTTCAACATCTGCCTGAAAATTTCAAAAAGATCAATGGCTGCAATGTAATCATAACTAACACCATCACAAGTATAGCAACCTACATGCATTGTGACACTGTGAAGCTGGCAGATCAATTGGGGAGGCAAGGTAGGATAATTGGGCATGTGAGCTTCGATTTCTTTATTTGTCGTAGCAGCAACCTAATTCACATTACTAAGTTGGATCAAAACACACTTAATGCATACAAAAAAGCGAATCACACAAAACTGGGCGATGAAAAGTTATGAATCAACAAAAATATGAACAAGGACCTGCTCACTATGACCCTGAGGGAAATAGATAACCCGAGCGCCTGCTATCGGTAGGGAAACCAGCGGGCCTGCACACGCATGCCATAGCTCCGAATTCAAACACTTCTTTTCCCCTTCCATGTGTCAAACAACAATCAATCAATAAGCCAATCCAAAACACATCAACAACAATTCATGAAATTGACACACCAATCAAACTAAAACATGAAAAGGAAAAAACATATACCTTGTTAAAACAATCAATCAATCACTAAACTAACCTAAAATACATGATTACTCAACAACAATGAAGATTTTATACAACTACACCTTCTTGAAACAATTAATCAATCACTAAACTAACCAAAAACACAAGATATACCTTCTTGAAGCTGCTGAACAGAGCCAGATGCTGCAAGCTTCATAATACTTTATTTATTAATGTTCAAATCTTAACTTAAATCTATATATATTTTTTTAATTACAAACCCTAACTTTCACATGCATTGCATTCTCACACCAACACTTTTCACAGTAAATCAGCAAAAATCCTAGCCGAATTCAGAAAGCCAGTTCTGAAAAACGGCCATGAATGAAGAAGCGAGAAAACACACACACACAGGCAGTCTCTCTCTCTCTATGTATATGTTTCTCTCTCTCTCTCTCTAAGAGAATAAAAGGTGGGAAAAAGGAAAAGAAAGGAGAAAGCGACGCATGGGAGGAGTTATATAGGGGATCCGACCGACCTGAAGAGCAGTGGAGAGAGAGAGAGAGAGTGATAATGGAGGAGGAAGAAGGGATCAGAGCCGTAGGGGTATCCGTACGAGTTGAGGATGACCGTTGATTTGAGTAGAGAGGAGGAGGTGACAGGAGGAGAGCATGTGACTCCATCCCCCCGTGGCCGTTGTCAGAGTACGGACCTTCAAATTATAAAAGATAATGTTTATATACTCTTGTCTCCGACCTCCGTATTATAAAACTTTGGGGAGTGGGGCGTTGGTTGAAGCGCCCTTCAACGCCAACTGCTCCATCTTAGGTTGGCGTTGCTCATTTGAAGTAGGTATTCAGTCTGGTGTGGGCAAGGTGACTTGCCTAGCTTTGTTTGGCTAGTCCAATACGACTGTCTTTGGTTGGCTACTTTAATAAAAAAATTCATATGGGTAGCCATGCCACACCCCTCATTTTTCACCATAAGCTTGCAGATCTCATCCTCGCCACGTCTCGAGCAATGCCCACAACCCAAGCCCCTCCACTCCCTACAGTCTAAGGGTGAACGGGGGAGGGGGGGGGGGAGGCCGGTGTAATCCATCATCGCGCGGGGAACACCGTCGCCGTTCCCGTTCACTGCACGACGTGCTTGAAAATCGATGACTCTTCCCCGCTTTGAAATATGACAGATGGTGGGTGGAATGTTCGACTTCAACGGCTATATAGCCGTTAATATTAAAAAAAAAAAAGGTTTTTTATATATATTTAAACTTTATAAACCTAACCCATTTTCTCATTTCTTCAAAACTAAATCTCTATCCCTATTTTATTAAAAATGGTGAAAGAAATACCATTGTAATGTTTTTGTATTTTAATTTAATTTAATATATTTTTTTTAATTTATTGTACTTTTATTTTGGTAAAAATACGTTTCATTTATTAATTAAGTAGTTTAAAGAAAAGGAAAAAAAATTATTTTACCATATGGCATGAGTGATGACCACTCCTTATGTTTTTTGGGCAAGAGAATAGTTAGAGAGTGGAATTGACATGTCACTTAATGATTGGGTGGGTGAAAAGTTTACCCCATCTCATAAGGGGTTCACCCCTTTCACCCTAATAAAATGTTTATATACTCTTGTTTATTTGTTTATATGGCATGAGTGATGACCACTCCTTATGTTTTTTGGGCGGCCTGGTCTATTCGCACACGGCATTAGTCTATTTGCACACTCGAAGCGCCCCGCTTTGGCCATAGCGGGGCGCTTTGGCCAAGGTCAACAGACAAGGACTGACTTTGTCTGTCAGTCCTTGTCTGTTGACTTTGGCCAAAGCGCCCCGCTATGGCCAAAGCGGGGCGCTTTGAGTGTGCAAATAGACTAATGCATTGGCTGGAATTTGTGTTGATTTTTTTTTGAAATAGGTGAGATGTGGGTTAGTTTGGTAGTGTTTTTTGGAGGAAAAAATTGTATTTGAGTTTTATAATGGGTGGCCTTTATAATACGTTGTTTTATAATTACGTTTTTTACGTCATTATTTTTATAGAACGTATATAATATAAGTGCGTCTTTATAAACTGTTAACCTAGTTTATTTTGTTAAATTAAACGAACACGTTAAATAAATTGTACAGAAAACCATAAGAATTAAACGTAAACAATCCAAAACCAACGTGATGTAAATAGAAGATTAACTGCAATATATATATATATATATCAGTTTGTACATACAAAACAAAAAGGTACAACTGACTGCATAATACATAACAAAACACTATACAAACAAACTAAGATACTAATCCTCGTGCGGTGGGGACGGTGGGAGGGGAAGTGGAGGCAACCCAGCGACCTCTCGTAGAGAAACGAGCGTCTCGATGATCCAGTCCTGGCGTGCGGCCTGGCGTCTGAGGCGCCGGTCGAAGTCCCGAGCCACCTCACGCGCTACCGGAGGCAGGTCAGCGTAAACGTGCTGCGGGTACTGTGGCGGCTCAGGAGCTGGCTGAACTGGTGGTACCGGGATCTCCTCGATATGCTCCTCCTGAGCCGGATCCTCTAATACAGGCTGAGCCTGAGGCTGAGCCTGAGCCTGAGGCTGAGCCTGAGCCTGAGGCTGAGCCTGAGCCTGAGCCTGAGCCTCAGCCTGAGGCTGGCCCGGGAACTCATCGAGTCCCAGAGCCTGTAGCTGAGCCTGCCGAGCGGCCGCCTGCTCAGCAGGAGGGGCCAACACTCCAGGCCTCAACTCAATAACAACCGGGATGACCTCCGGCACCGGCTCCGGCTGCCAAATCTGCCCGTCCATGCCCCTAAACCTCAGACCAACATCAAAGCGACGGGTGATCTGCATGCTAGAAACTGACGCGCGGCCCAACCTGGTAGACGGGACCGGATCGGACAGCAGCGGATCTCCCTCGAGCACGATCCCGAGCGAGCGTGCGATGGCGGTGATGAATGAGCCAGTGTGCACCCACCCGCGGAGCTGCCGGTGGTATGCGGTGGCAAAGTAATCTGCCAGGCAGGCTGCTAGATTGCAGGGCTGGCCCCGCAGTAGGCAGTATAGAAAGAAAAGGTCACTGAGGTTGACCTTCTCCCTGCTGGCACCCCGCGGCACGATAGTTGCCGCGATAACATGCTGCAAGTATCGGAACAAGGGGTCTCTAATGGAGGTGGCCTTTTGCCAGGATTTCCCAAAGGGTCTAATGGAAATGGACCTCCACAAACTGATAAGCGTCTGCCTGTCCATCATCGTAACCGCCTGCGTATATAAATCAGTATCAAGCTCGGCCTCTGTGTACAAACCTGTATAAACAAATAATATTAAATAAACAAATGATATTAAATAAACAAATAACATTAAATAAACAAATAACATTAAATAAATAAATAATAATAATAAACAAATAATATTAAATAAACAAATAACATTAAATAAACAAATGATATTAAATATAAAATAATAAATAATATTATTTAAACAAACCTGTATGCACAACAAACTGCCGCACACTCATCTGAAACTCCTGACCGGCGAGACGGAATGTAACCTCGTGGACTGGAAAATCCGGGTCCTCCACGTAATCCGCCGGATGCGGCGCGTATGTAAACGTGGAAAGAAACTCCCACGTAACCTCAGGGTACGAGTCCTCCATCGCTAACTCAAATAGGCGCGACCAAGGAGTATCTAGTCCAACTATCTCACGCGCCCGCGCGGCCTCTCCCAAGTCGTCCAGCAGGCCCCAATCTATCCCTACATGCTCCCCAATGGGGATGGCGCGCAACCTCGCGCATCTCCTCCTCGCCGGTGACCCCGCCGGAAACCGCAGGTACGGACATGCCGGCTCTCCCTGCTCTCCCTCATCTCCCACCTCTCCCTCAACCTCCATATGCTCAATCTCATCATCCGAGGAAGACATCCCTGCACGTTGAAATAAACAAATAATATTAAATATAAAATAATAAACAAATAATATTAAATATAAATAATAAACAAATAATATTAAATATAAAATAATAAACAAATAATATTATTTATAAAATTTAAATAATAAACAAATAATATTATTTATAAAATTTAAATAATAAACAAATAATATTAAATATAATTTAAATAATAAACAAACAATATTAAACAAATAATATTAAACAAATAATATTAAAAAAAAATAAACATGAACCAAAGCGCCGCGCTTTGGCCTCGGCGCGGCGCTTTGGTTCTTCGTGATGAAGAACAGCCCCACCAGCAACATGTAATCCGCCCAAATCAAACAAAATCAAACAAAATCAAACAAATAACTTGAACCAGAACAATAAATGAAGTTCGATCTTACCTTTTAGCGGTTGAAAGCTTGACAACGTTGATCTCCGGCTCAAGTGTGTGTAAATCGCACCTTTTGTGTGTGTTTTGTGTTATGTGTTGAAATGGGGGAGAAGGCGCTCCGCTTCAGGTATAACGAGGGACCAAAGCGCCCCGCTTTGGCCATAGCGGGGCGCTTCTGTTCTTATTGAAGGGCAAAGCGCCCCGCTTTGTCCATAGCGGGGCGCTTTGGGCCTTTTTTAAATTTTTAAAAATTGTTTTTAATTCACAAACGCGTCGATAATAGTCTAAATTTTACGTTTTTTCCACTATACATCATTTTTTATTATATATGGAGTATACTACAAGTTCTGGATCAAATCGGTTACGTGTGATGTCTTATTCCGTTATATCGTATCATTTGGGCTTGAAAGCACAAGTACTCCTGTGAGAGGTGTTATGTGTATCAGCCGCCTACCGCACATGAACATGACGTATTTTTTCATTAATTGTAGTATT
The DNA here is from genome assembly GCA_030545235.1 of Helianthus tuberosus. Classification (NCBI taxonomy): domain Eukaryota; kingdom Viridiplantae; phylum Streptophyta; class Magnoliopsida; order Asterales; family Asteraceae; genus Helianthus; species Helianthus tuberosus. The sequence goes on along the minus strand of JARYGA010009216.1, from coordinate 10,572 downwards.
ATGATGTATATGGTCATTTTAACGTGATGTAACGCATATATTGAACAAGCACAAACGTGATTATTATTAAACACATTTAACCTACATCGTGAACATATGGGGTTACATTAAGGTCAGGGGCACGATACGTAAGCATTTCGTACGCGTTGATCTGATCCCTGTACAATGTATGCCAGGCTGCTGCCCGATCTGTTCTGTGTGCTGTCCAGAGTGGGTTTGGGGGAGGCATTGGATAACAACCTCTAAGCTCTACATGTATGAAATGCCCATGGTCGACGAACACAACCGCAACCACCATGTGAGGTTCCTCAGCTTCGTTTGGCCCGCCCAGCAGAGGGAAAATTGTACAGCTCCCACGCATGTCGAAGCTATGAACAATCACACCGTATCGTTGGGCAATAAGAAACCCCGTCTCAGGCATCGTCATGTAATTTTCGATATCTGCTCGTCCCACCCCCTTGAAATTGATCCGTCTAAGCAGCGCATCATAATGTCCTATGTTTTCCGGATCGAAAAACTGCCTCCAAAGCGATTCGTTCCTACGTAACTCCTTTATAAGTTGTTTCCGGATCATCAAATATGAATTCTGTTTCACTCCTAACCCAACAGCCACCGATCGAAACCCACAATGACCATCTGGTTTCACGTCCTTTATTCTAACGATGTATGGATGGATCACTTCGGGAATCTGAGATGCGTAGTGGCGGATCGCTATATCCGTCTTAGGACCGAGCTTGATCATCGGGAAATCAGGGTGCAGGTTGATCGGTTTGGTATTCTTTTGTCTTCTAGAATCTTCGAGTGATATGTACGAGCTGTGACGGGGAAGATCATCTGAGGCATCGACCCAAGTTTCTTCCGACGGAATGTACGAGCTTTTTCTAGCGGCTTCAACCTTTCTTTCTTCCTGCGTTTTCAATGTTGGGCGACCACGAGTTTTCTTCAGAACAGCAGGAGGTTTTTTGTTATTGTTCCCTGGATTGAGGATTTGCTGAAACTTTTCAAAGAAGCTCCTTTTCACTTGAGGGGGTGTTGGATCGATCTTTTGTTTCAATTTTTCAAATTCTGCGTCTACATCGATATCCTCTATGTTTTTCTTTGCAGGCTTGAAGTTAAGCTTCTTCCAGAACACGTCTATGTGTGTGATCCGGAGTTGCTGACCTGTGGATGAAAACAAATTAGGTGGCAGAATCATAACGACAAAGGTCATAGATATTAATTACCTTTACTTTCCAACTTTTCCAAACGACAGGCACATGGCAAACCACAGCTGGTAAAAAGTTGGCAACCACAGCTTGCACCGTAGGCTCTCAACCCGTCTTCCTTACGTTTTAGTTCCCTACTCAAAAGCTCAATCGCATATATTGAAACCTTTCTGAGAATATATGCAAGCATGGGCTGCTTCTTGTGGTGCGTCATCACTTTTCGGAGGCTTGTTTCAAAGCTTGTACTAATCTCGGTGTATTGTCTATCAACAACATGATCAACATACAGTACAAGTTTATCCAGTGTGTTGCGATGACTTGGAAAGTGACTTTTTAGTGTTGCATGCATGCCCTCAACCCTGTTGGTCGTAGTTTGGTGAAAGTTGATAGTTTTGTTAATCCAGCATGATACAAACTTTTCACGGTACGGATCCAACCAGGATTTCTTCATATAATCAAAAACCTCTAAAATTAAAAAAAACGTAAATAGTCAGTTTTTGTTATTATATAAAATTTGAACATAATTATGTAAGAAATACCTACGTTCACGGTCATCTTCTTTCAGCTGTGCTTCGAGGTTTTCCAAGTTATACCTGTATATTTCCTCGGTCGTAGACTCGCACAATAACGAAAATGTACGTACGAATTCTTTCCATTCCTTGTCAGAGAATTTCTTCTTGCTGTTCTTATTAATATTTTGTTGAATATGGAACCGACAAAGATACTTATGCGCTTTTGGAAAAACTTGTTCACACGCGTTCATCAGCGCAAAATCCCTGTCTGTTAAAATCACGCGCGGTTCCATACATCCTACCAGCATAGACTTGATCCTCTGCAACACCCATAGGTAGTTCTCTGACTTCTCAGCGGAAATTACCGCACAAGCAGCCGTAAACGATTTGTTTGTCGACGTCATGCCTACGACCTGAACAAATGGCAGGTTGTACATGTTCGTTTTGTAGGTGGCGTCAATCATTAGCACATGCGGGAAGGCACACCACATAGTGAATGAATGTTCGTGAACAAAGAAGACATCTTCAACTTCGTTCGATATCTCATTCGTGCGCATGTAATAAGTGTAATTTTTTTCGAGAAGAATGCTTTCAAGTTTTTGCATCGGAGACTTACCGACATTTTTTTCGGCGTTGATCTTCTGAACAGCGTTGTGTATATCTTTCGGAATAAGCTTTCTAGCCGGATTGTTTTTTGTCAGCGTTCGCCAGATACTTTGGTTGGGAATGTCTTGCTCTGCCAGCTCCTTAACCAGTTTTGTATCCTCCGAAGAAAGCCTTCTCGCATACGCGTGACCCTCTAAGTTTTCAATAGGAGTGTGGTTATGCTTCGCCTTCGTCACCTCGATCCTCCAAACACTTCCGGATGATTCCGAAAACCCGATCATCTCGAACGGGCAGCCTATTTTCTTGCTACCCGTTTTCCTCTGTGTAGCTATACTCTTATGCTCCCCACCAAAAGTACATTGAAACCAAATCTTGTAATTCTCTCCTCTTTTATTCGACCTCTTAGTCACAATGAGGTAACCGTTGTCTTTTGCCGTGTCTTGTACCCAACGCACCAACTCTTTACGTGACGAAAAGGTCTGCGTCGTATCAAACGAAAACGTAACCGGGTAACAGCCTTCCTCGTCAACAGACACATCCCCCGGCTCACCATCGTCACCGAGGTCCGAATATACTTGATGTTCAAAGTTGTGCTCGCCACCGTAACCGAAATTCGAATAACCTTGTAAGCTCTGTTGACAACCGTAACTGTCGTTTGGACCACACTCCTGCTGTACAAAGCTGTACTCACCACCGTAACCGAAATTCGAATAACCTTGTTGTGCGTAAGGGTCCTCCACAGGGGTATTCAAATCCAGCGTCACCGTGTTATCACGATAATGAATGCCAGATACAACCTCTGCCTCCCTCAAGTTGGACGAGACCGGTTTCTCATACGAGTCAGAAATAGCGGTCCCCTCGTAAGAATCAGGAACAACTGTCTCGTCAGAATATTGACCGAAAATATAGTTGTTTAACCACGACATCGTTTTTTCAAGAGATGTAACTAATACAGCAAAACCGCGCGTTATTTTGAAGAAACACAACGGATGGGGAATAAAGGCAATACAGACCTTTGCTCTGAAATGAATGAAAATGTATGAGCCAGTGTCTGTGAATGAAGATGTATATCGAAAGTTTTCTATCAGAGGTTGCTTTTAAAAGGTAAAATGGGTGAAAGTTGGGGTCGAAGCGCCGCGCTATGGCCAAAGCGCGGCGCTTAGGGTTAACGACAAAACATCATAATCAGCTTTATGTCTGTCAAACAGTATCGAATGTTTCAAACATCAATCGAAGCACGTTTTGTCGATCGAAGCGCCGCGCTTTGGCCATAGCGCGGCGCTTTGGGGTGTGAAAATAATTTTGGGCGTGTGCAGCTAGCATGACCCTTTTTGGGCAAGAGAAGAGTTAGAGAGTGAAATTGACATGTCACTTAATGATTGGGTGGGTGAAAAGTTTACCCCATCTCATAAGGGGTTCACCCCTTTCACCCTAATAAAATGTTTATATACTCTTGTTTATTTGTTTATGTAACGGTGAATGGAGCTGTTACGGGGTGGTCTCCTCTCGGAGATCTAGATGTAGTTATTGTGTGGTGGGGGTGGTGTTCTCGCACTTTTGGACCATTTTCTCCTTGCCATATCACACACCGAACTTCCTACACAGTAACTGGTTTCTTCACCTCTTTGCGCTCGAGTCCACGTGTCGTGTGTTGAGGCCTTCACCCTCCTTTTCATGTGATGTCTTGGGGGTTGCACTCTGTTTAGCCTAAGGTGTTGTTTGTTTTTTTCTAAAAAGCTCTGCGCAAGCTCTTCTGTCTGCGCCGTGCAGACTATGCGCAGACGTTGCCATGCGCAGACTGTTTGTTTTTCCGAAGGCGTTTCATTAAAAAACGTCTGCGCGAGCTCTTCTTAGTGCAGACTTGGCTCAGCCAATTCTAAGATCTTCTAAGACCTGCAGAGAGTTAAACACCATCACTCACCACCATCGCCCATCACTACCACAACCATAGTTCACCACCACCTTCCACCACCCACTACCGTCCATCACCACCACCGTCCACCGTCCATCACCACCACCACTGTCCACTACCGTCAATCACCACCACCACCGTCCACCACCGTCTACCACCATCACCATCACCGTCCAACACCACCACCACCACCCACCACCACCGTCCGTACACCACCACCAGTTTATTTTAGAAGTCTGCATACGTTAAAAAACAAACAACCTTCTTCTTGCAGACTGCATAGGTTTTGTCCGCCTTTTCTTATATGGATGTCTGCAGATGTGGTCTGTAGACTGCAGACATTTTACCTCTTAAAACACAATGATGTGTGCTAAACAGACTATAAAAATTAACTAAATTAGACTCTCTAAGCTAGACACTAAAAAGCTTTAATTCTAGACTCGACCTAAACCACACAATCGACAAGTGTACCGATCTCTGTAGTATAACCTAAGGAAGTCCGGATATCGAACCACAAGACTCTATTTATCACGTAAAGTAGACTCTAAAAGACACTGACAGACACGACTTAACTTGTTTAATTGTTTGGGGGGGGGGGGGTTACGGAAAATCTAAGGAAATCTATTTAAACTAAATATTAATCTAAAACTAGACTAATACGAAATAAAGCAAAGGCTTTTCTTATATGATGAACGAGACCACTTAGACTAGAATCCTGGATTGATTTTAAGTAATTACCGATTAAGTTAACTGCATGATTTATGGAACCGGGATCTTATGATACTAAACCTATTAAGACACCAACTAAGCCCCTCAACCCTTCTCGAGGTGAAACTTATGGCACTACCTAGGTCGTTAATCCTACCGGTTATTAGACGTCTTTCCAGTTGTCTAATTATTGTGTAAGTACCCTAATATTGACCTACTCTTTTCCAATTATAGATCTAGGGTAGTTTAGGTTTCTTAATTTGACTTGATAGACTAATAAACCTACAGGGCAACTAAGGCACGACCTTTTCCAAGGATTGTCTAAAGCAATTCGCTGGGTAAGACCTATCAATAGCCCCGCACCTTCCAGCTATTGGAACTAGTAGAACACTAAAACCTAGTAAATCACTAACAATTACTTCTAGGGTTATTTGCGCAATTTCACCCTAAAGAGTTAAGATTTATTACGTGATATAGACACTCACCAAAATCCTAGACCCTAGCACGACTCTATTATGTGATAAAGACCGTCACCAAGAATCATACGAAGCAAGTGAAAATAATAAACCAAATTAAAGTATGCATGTACATCAAATCAATAGACTAAACCTTTTACTAAACACAATCAATCCATAATATTCATGCAAATAATGAAAAAGGTAAAAACTTTATACTAATCTATTCATCAAAGTCTAGGTGGCTTAAATGTTTAGCCGAGCATGTCAAATAACGAAAACAAATCAAAGATATCTAAACGAGAATTCATGATAACGAGTTTCGTAAGAAAAATCAAAAACAAAGAACTAGAAAACCCTTGTAGTCTTCAATCCTTTGTCCCGAACTCGTACCACTGATTCGTAAGCTTCAAGATCTCCGAAATCGCTCAATGAATGCTCCAAAGTTCGCCTATGATGCTCTCCAATCGTAATTAGGGTTTAGTATGTGATTTCCTTGGTTTTTTATAGTTAACCCTAATCAGCAGCGAATTAAAGTTGTCCATTAACCCCGTCGCGTCGCGAAATGGGTGAGAGCCTTTGAGGTCGCGTAGCGCGACAGCAACAAAACCCAGAAATTCATTGTTTAATCTTGGCGGCACGCGACAGTAATGTCATGTAGCTGTGGCGCGACGCCACAGCACAAATTTCACAAACTTGCACGAAATTTGCCCAGCTTCAACTCTCAAAAACTCCAAAATAATTCTAACTCTTTTCCACTTTGTTCTGGGACTTGGTGTTTCAGCATTATGGCTCGTTTTCACTCAATTTTCAGTAATATTATGTACCAAGACTTGCAAAACTCAAATTTATCAATAGTATGCACATTCTAACGAAAACTAAACTAAAATTAACGAGAAACTATACAAACTATACACGAATAAAGGATGTATTTTGCAATACATCAAACAAATAACACCTAAGTCATAGTTTACTATAAAATAACGGAGTAAATTGAAAAAATAGTCCCTGAGATTTGGTCACTTTTGTCACCTTAGTCCAAAACTCAAACCTTTTAAATCTAGGTCAATGTGGTTTCAATGTTGTTGCCATTTTCATCCAAAATCAAATCTGGTCAGATTTTTCAGTTAACATCCAGTTTTTTGTCTTTTTCCTTCCTTTTAATGAAGGTCAAAATGGTCTTTTAACGTCTTATTATAACAAATTAAAAAAAATCTAACCATTTTGCCCTTCATTAAAAGGGAGAAAAAAGACAGAAAAGATGGATGTTGACTTAAAAATCTGACCATATTTTGCTTTTGGATGAAAATGGAAACAAAACTGAAACCACATGGATCCAGATTTAAAAGGTAGTTTTGAACTAAAGTGACAAAAGTGACCAAAGCTCAAGAACCATTTTGACAGTTTACTCAAAATAAAGTGAAATTTGAAATGAACCGAATTAGATGGAAGAGAATGAATGGAATGGACCTTTTTATGTATAGCATGAGGAATTTTTGGATTGGACTGGGCGATTTAGTAAATTGTGTTTTTAAATAAAAATATAAGAAAGTAAAAAGGAAGATGGAATATGTTTTTTTTAAAATGTGTGAATTATTCGCGAATATCGCGAGGTCTAGCATACGTTGTCTTAATTGGGTCCCCGTTAGAGAGCCCTCTCGCACAATAGATCCCCAATTTAAACCTTTTAGTGAGAAACCTCTATCACCCAGACTTGAACTTGAGACCTGGAAGGGAAAACTCACCCGGACCCACAAATATGTATGGATGTGATCTCTGCCGGCAACCTCTCTTCGATCAGCTAACTACTTGTCCCTCTCCGACAACTTATGTGCTTGACTACTCGTTGGCTTGTCCAACTTGAAAGCTCAAATAGATTTGAATTCAGTCTTTGAATGTTATGTTGATCAGTTCTGTTTAATCACAATGGAAAACATGAAAACATACCCGTGATTGCAGACAAACCAGCAGAGAATCCAGTTAGTGATGAAGCCATCGAGTTAGACATGTTTGTCAGTGTGATCTGGTTCCTCCTTAGAGTGCAATCTAATGATGGTGATGAGAGAACCAATAAAGGGTAATCAACTATGGAGAGGGAGAGGTTTCGAGTGATGTTATGAGCTTAGCACAAGATGACTAATTGTCTAACCTTGTTACCTCTACATAAGTCTCCTTATATATGCACCCAAGAGGAAACCCAATTAGTTAATAAGGGTAATATGGTCCATCAAAAATTACCAACTAATTATTTAATAGGTTGTTATATATTTTGATCTATATAATGTAAATGATTATAATGACTACTAGATTAAGTATTACATCATAATATATTTAATCTTACATTCTCCCACTTAGCCGAGTAATCATTTACTATGAGTATTAGATAAGCCTGATCAGGAGTTTACACTCATTTTAGCTCTAAACCAAGAACTGTAGCAAATAAATACAGCTGTTGAATCATTATGCGACTCAGGCCCCCATTAGTCATACTACAGCCTCAATTTAAAACCTAATCGTTATGATCAAAATACGCATAAGCCCTTTGTTTGATTTGTAACTTTATTTATCTATATGTCATTATACTGGTTGAACACATTCTTAGAGATATACAAAATCAAACTGAGGAAATTTCATTAACATAAAACATAAGCTAGTACAATATGCTCAAATAAGGTCTTTACTAAATCCCATATTCCGAACATGTTCTTCGTAAACTTTAGGTGGAAGACCTTTAGTCATCGGATCCGCAAGCATATCTTTTGTACTAGTATACTCAATACAAAGATTATTTTCCTCAACTCGTTCACATACGAACAAATGCTTTGTATCGAGATATAAACCAGCTCTAGTCGAACTGTTACTGTTCGAGAAACTAATAGTAGCTGAGTTATCACAGTAAAGCTTCAATGGTCTAGAAATGGAATTAACGATTTTGAGTCTAGTAATCAGATTTCTAAGCAACATTCCATGACAGGTTACGTTATAAACAGCAATGTACTCCGCAATCATTGTGGAAGTTGTGGTCAACTGTTGTTTATGACTCTTCCATGAGATGGGTCCGCCTGCTAAAATAAAGATATAGCCCGAAGTGGATTTCTTGTCATCTTTGCATTTGACAAAGTCAGAATCAGAATAGCCTACCACTTCTAAATGATCACTTCTTCTATAAGTCAGTTTATAGTCTTTCGTCCCTTGCAGATATCGAAGTACCTTCTTAGCTATTTTCCAGTGATCTAGGCAGGATTAGTTTAATATTAGTTTTCGATAAAAATAATGTATATACAATCGGAACCAATATTAATTTAGTTTCCGGATGATGTTTTGATTTATTTAATAGAAAATCAATTTGTATATTTTAGTACAATAATATACTTTATGTTCTTCTACTCTTTCACAACTACGTTTTTAAAAACTGAAAAAAAACTATAAAATTAACGAAAAGAGTAATGAATTTAAAACCGTATAAATTAATCTAGTTTTTTTCATCGATTTTATGATGAGATAATAAAATTAACAATTCTAAGACGTCTCTATAAAGAGGTTTTAATTTAATAATGTCCTATTTATTTAGGGGTTTTCTAATGGCACATCCCCTGTCTATCCGCACACTTTTCCAATCAATACGCATCGTATAGGCCTATACGATGCGTATTGAAATAAAGTACAATACATGGCAGACTGACAGGTGCAGGTTATGTCTGGCGGAGGGCTTGATACGCATCGTATAGGCCTATACGATGCGTATCAAGGCACTGGTTTGTTTTTGAAGTTTTTTTGGTGTCTTGTGTCGAATGCGAACCCGAGAAACGGAATGGATTTCGAGCAGTTGGTCGATGACAGTGATAGATAAAGATCTTGACACGATCTTATCCATTTTCAAGTATTAGACTAGATAGTCCAAGATGAAATATATTAAAACCATTCAAGCCCACCAGTCTACAATGTGTTATGGTGAGATTTTTCAAGTTTGCACAGTGGGAGAAAAGACCAACACCCCTGCCAGTATTGTCATAATGCAATGAGACAAAACTGAGATTTAAGCGGCGTGTTCCGATCAACGTTTATCGACATTGTTATAGGTGATGAAGAAACCCTAAAACAGAACATAATCCCAGATTGTCTAAAGAAGCGCTTTTATCATGTGTCATGTGGTAACAACTACCAAGGGGATATTCAGATCTCTATTTAGTTATCTTTCCGGGCTTTTACACACGAATATGTGGTTCCCAATTTGCGGAACATAATCCCAGATTGTCTAAAGAAGCGCTTTTATTATGTGTCATGTGGTAACAACTACCAAGGGGATATTCAGATCTCTATTCGGTCATCTATCTGAGCTTTTACACACGAATATGTGGTTCTCAATTTGTAAAATATTATGTCAGTGGGAAAATGTTTTAAAAATCAGATGCAATTTTACGGCACTCTTACCTTAATCACATCTTCCATGGAGTCACAGATCCGACAATAGGGCCCACGGATCTTCAAGCCCACCAGTCTACAATGTGTTATGGTGAGATTCTTCAAGTTTGCACAATGGGAGAAAAGACTAGCACCCTTGTCGTTCCGTATTTTCTCCTTTTCTAATTCTCAAAGAATCTCGTAACGTATTCTCTGTATGTCTAAATCGTCTGTAAAATTATAAAAAAACAAACTATGCGAACTTTCCATTCATATATTTCGTCCAACGTATGACACATGATAAAAGCGCTTCTCTAGATAATCTGGGATTGTGTTATGTTTTATTACAGTCGTGAGGTGGTCAAACCTTTCTAAAAGTAGAAAAAAATAAAACATTAACAACTAACAAATATTGAAGAACAAAAGAAGAAAGTGTTCCTCTTTGTTACCAAGCATGTCATCTGAAACAATTAACATGACATTGTTAACAGGTGCAACTTTACGGCACGCTTACCTTAATCATATCTTCCATGGAGTCACAGATTCGACAATAGGGCCCACGGATCTTCAAGCCCACCAGTCTACAATGTCTTATGTAACAACCCGCACGCTCGTGCGTTGTTACTACTCGTTATACCCGTTACGCCTAGCACCAGAGATTCGGGTCATAATGTAGCTATATCGCATACATCGCTATTTCGCAGTATTTTCGCATATTACGCATACTTTATCGCTATAACACATCACATCGCAAGTACTAACACTCACGATGA
>JARYGA010009215.1:0-31706 GCA_030545235.1 Helianthus tuberosus | reverse complement strand
TGGCTCAAGGATCCAACCCAAGTTTCCTTGGTCTCCTATCATTGCCCACCAGTGTCTCACTCTGCACCAAGTGGAAATCGAACCTGCATATCTCAAGAGAAATGCAAGCCTCCACCACTTGATCTAGAGATTATTGGCTACCACTTGTTGGTATAATAATTAATTAGTTACAAATATATGTTTATGATCATCGAAAGTGCTCCAGTTGCGTGTTGATTTTAGAATCTAGAAATCGGTTGAGTTTGTTGAAAATTGCGCCTAATCTGGCTTTATTTCGAAGGACTTTAATTAATCTAGTTAATGAATAATAATGATAAGACAGGTAAATATGTTGGCGGATCTAAAAAATCTTCGTAGCGGTAACGTTTTATAAGAAAAGGGTAACGGAATCGAAAAAAGGTCAAAAAAAGGTCAAATTTTTTTTTTAAATTTACACTACCACCGGAGCGTCAAGCGGTAGCAGAGGCTACCCCTTCCCCTAAGGTAGGTCCGCCCCTGTAGAAAGTAATAAAAATACTTGTACAAGTACCAATAATGTTAAGATGTAATACTGACCCTCAGGTACTAAAAAAAATACAAAAATGATTAGTGATACTGGTATCGATATTGTTTAGATAACATCGGTTCACTTTGGCATGATATCGGCACTCGCTGTAACTTATTTGAGAATTGAGATTGAGTTAAGTTTGCATAGACGGTTAATTTAAGAAAAATTGTGCAAATGAGGATGATTGATTGATTGGATCAGGCTAATGGTTGATTACCGGTTGCATGTTAATGGTTTGATTAATCCAGTGTATACTAGGACATAAGTACTGGATAATCGATGTTTGGATTGTTTGTTTATTTATTTCTAGAACTTGTTTTAGGGTAAATTTGTATAAATTTTGTATAAATGTAACTAGAGTCATTAAAATTTTATTTGTTGTTTTAATACTATGTAACTATTAGGTTAATATCATATTACAATGTTGATGTGTTATGTTTTATTAATTTTTTTAACTTTTAACTGATGTGGAAAATATAAATAGTGACATGGACTTTTCTATTAAAAAGTTTAAAAAATCAAATTTTTTATTCTAAATCTATAAAATTATTTGTTTTAAGTTTATAGTTTATCTATATATTTTTTTTGTTTTTTAAATCAATTAAATAAGCACATTTTTATTCATAAATTGTATTTCTATTAATAAAGCTATATGGTTCGATTTATAAAATCCAGGTAATATAAATAATATCCACATAATCATCAAAAGAAAAAAATTAAAAAAAAATGAAATGATAATCCGGTGACCTGGTAATTTAGAGAGACAAAAAATGTTTGGATAACTTAACTCAAACATTTGGCAAACTTTGTTATATTTCTATTGAATGTTCCCATAGCGGTTACGTTGAATTATGTACTTGTTGTAATTGAAAACAGAGGAAAATTAAGAGGATAAATGGTTTAGAGAAATGACATAATTTTTTTTTAACGACCAACATCTATATGCTAATATAGAAACCGGGTCAACAAGTAACTAGAACCCAACATACAACAAACAACTACAAGTTACATATTTCTCTAACATTCTACGATATCTCGCACATTAAAATCGCACAATCTCTCCCAATTTAAAGAGAAGTAAAAAAATGGTTTTCGTTTTCACTTCAATAAGAGAGGTGACATAAATGAAGAGAGAGAAGGGTTGGAAGCAGGGGAGAAGTATAGAAGGGGCGGGAGGGAGCGCCCGAACCCCCGAACTTTTCGCTCAATAGTGTTATATAAGTAGTTTCGTATAGAAATTTTTGGATATATACGTTTTCGACCCTCCGGTTCTATAAAAAACTTTGGGTATATACGTTTTCGACCCCCCCCCCCCCCTCCCCTCTCCGGTCATTCGGGTCAAGCTTCACCACTGGTTCGAAGAGCAATTGGAGAAATAACGTTAATTGTTTTGGCCATTATGATGATACATTATGTTACTTTTTGTTAATTAAAAAAGGAACCAGACAAAAAAAAGTAACTAGACAAAGACAACGTAGTTACTAGTTGATATATTATTGTCAAATAATAAGATAAGTTCGAAGTTTTTAACCCTTCTTTTTCTTTGAAGGAGGTTGTTTTCTGAAGTCTAGAATTGACCATATTTTGTATATCTTATAACTTTTAAAAGGGGTATTTTCTTTTTGAACAGGTAACTTCTAAGGGTGGTATCCATAAAAAAGTATTAAGATTTTGGTTGTCATATTTATATATTTAACCTGTTAATAAAAGTCTGGGTTGACTGTTTGTTTAAGAGGGCGTGTTCGAGTTGACCTGTTTAACTCATTTAATTAAACAGGTCGACTTGTTAACCTGTTTTTTTACTCGTTTAACCCATTTTTCAACTCACAAATCCAAATAACACGTTTAGAATTTGATTACTACCTGCCGACCCATGACACGTTTAGATAAATGAGTTGAAAGGGCCGTGTTCATATTACACGATTAAGCGTGTGTGTTAGGGTTGTTTACTTGTTTTTACAGGAATAAGAATATGGGTCCTATTTGGTTAGTTATGGTTTTCTGGATTCAACCTTTGATAAACAATCTTTTCATCCGCAAAGGTGGATAATTTAGTCTTTCTAGAGGATAAAAAGTATGACTTTTTGGTGGTTTAGTTTTATCCAAACTCAAGAAACTTTCAATAATTCATAGTCAATAATTGACCTTTTTAATAGCAGACAGGCCCCTATTCAAATACCTCATCTTTCATATGATCATTTCAATTCTTTTGTAACCTTATGGCTAGTTTTGGCCCATTAGAAAGTTGAGTGTTACTTTCCAAAACAAAAACAAAAAAAAAAAGAATCAATTATCCATCCACTTCACTTTAAATGGTTCTTGATTTATCCCTTTTACCACCTTTTATTTGGTGATATGTCATGATTCTTTAAGCATCTCAACTATGAAAAAGTCTTAACATAAAATCTATTTTAATCATGGCAGATCTTTTGCTGTCAAAGACGAAATATTTTGCTTGTTCGAAGGAGCCCTCGACAACTTGGGTAGCCTAAAGCAACAATACGGGCTTTCAAAGTCGGCCAACGAGGTTGTTTTGGTCATCGAGGCTTACAAAGCTCTTCGTGATCGTGCCCCGTACCCTATAAACCAAGTTGTAGGCCACCTTGTTGGAAATTTCTCCTTTGTTGTCTTTGACAAGTCAACCTCTACTTTATTTGTGGCCACAGTAAGTCATGATTATTATTCTTAAAGATAGGTTAAATTAATTAATCTTTATAATTTGTTTAATGTTGAGTGGTGTTGGTAACTATAATGACAGGATCAACATGGTAAGGTTCCTTTGTATTGGGGAATCACAGCTGATGGGTGTGTTGCATTTGCCAATGATGCTGATCTGCTCAAAGGTGCATGTGGCAAGTCACTCGCGACTTTCCCACAAGGTTCGATTCTACATCTTTGTCCATCGTTTTTAGGTCGGGTGACCTAAACCACTTGTATATCTATACTGTATAATAATACGTATATGGAGGATAAAAAAATAATTTTACATAATTTTAAGAGTTTAGTAATCACAACTTTCTAAAGTATATGGTACAATCTTTTTAAAGCGTATTGTTGACTTTTAAACCAATTTCTCCTCACGCTTTTTAAACGACTATAGATTTTTTTCATACCTTAATACATTTTTATTAAAAAAAATACACCATAAAAATGAACATTTTATTCTCTTTAACTTGAGTATGGTATGTTGCAGCTTTTTTAAACTAAAAAATAAAAATAAAACATGTTACGTGATTACCGGTGTCTGTGTTTCCCGCCAGATCTCGCTGACACTAATCTAGTAGTTTTTAATAAATAATAATTAATTAAAATACAAAAAGTTATTACTACAAGAATTATCTGATTTTTTCAACATATTCGACCCATTTGACTCGTTTTATAACACGTGGTGTGAACGCGTGCAGGGTGCTTCTACTCGACGGCAATTGGAGAGCTGAGATGCTATGAAAATCCTAAGAACAAAATCACAGCCGTTCCAGCAACTGAGGAAGAGATATGGGGGGCAAAGTTCATGGTAATATACTAATATTATATATTATTTTAAAAAGCCTTTTTATTTTTTTATAAATATATGTGGTGGTTTGATTTTAGTGGTTTCTAGAGTATATCCAGTGGTCCCATTGCATGATTAGAAAAATTTAGGTAAATGTTCATTTCATATGTAAGTAAAATGTGAATGTGAATGATGTCTTGTCAGGTGGAAGGGCCATCCTCGATCATATCAGCCACACAGTAATGGTTGCTTCAAGAAGATGTGAGCAACTCCTTTTAGTAGGATAGATTTCAAAGTGTATGTTGGTCTGTGTATAGAGAGAGACATGTTGCTTCTTGTGTAATAAAGTTTGGGTAGACATCAATGTATGAATTATGATGTATGGTTGTGCTTATCTTTCTTCATTCATCCTCTCTATCTCCCATTACTTTCAATTAATGTTTAATATTTTGGAGCTAGTTTTATAGAATATATGATATAACAAACAAGCGTAACTAGTAAAATCCAGCTCAATGGTAGGGATAGGAGATCTATCCCGGAAGATTATAGAGAAGCCCTGCTTAGAACTCAGGATATGATTATGAGTTTTTATGATTTGATGTTTATGTTATTTATTCCTTATATAAACATAAAGTGCAAATAGTTAACGGAATAATGATTTTGGGTCTTATAATTATGGAACAATTATAATTTTATTGTTTACATATAAATAAAGTGCAAATAGTCGATGGAATAATGATTATGTGGCTTGTTTCATCGAACGATAGAACTATTAGAGATTATATTTGTGAACTAATCTCAACCATTGGTTTCAATTCTTGATAAAAAGGGCAAGATTGTAATTAAATAATTTTTTTTTAAATTCCTTTCCATAAACCAATTGCAGTTACAATTCCTATTTCCCTGCATATCTTACGTGATCTTTTTTAATTTTATTCAAATCATATTCAAACCCTGCTACTTCTTTGAATCACGACATCATCGAATCATGGAGGATGATCATAGTAGCGGCTTCAACGGACAAGACCCAACTGCCGGCGATGAGATAATCTACCGACGGCGAAGGGAAAACCCTCCCGACGACGAGAGCAACTGTCGGCGACGGTAGCAGCTGCCGACGTTGATTGAGGTTCGCTAGATTCCGCATTCAATACCCAGCCACCAAGGTAAACTAATATCATCTGATGTCGTTCCTAATACCGGAATCTTTAATCTAGGGCTTGTATTCAATGTCAGTAATTTGTTTTTTTTTTCATCTACTGGTGTATTAGGGTGCTGATTTTGTTTTTTTTTTTTTCATCTACTGGTGTATTAGGGTGCTGATTTACGTTTTTAGGGTTTATGTTTTGCAAAAATTTGTATCGATTATGTTGACGTTGAGTTTACATGTTCCGTCGAGACCGAAAGGGGGTTAGGGTTTAGTTCCGTGATTGAGATGAGTATACACATGTGTATTTTCAGTGATTGATATGGTTTTTGTAAAAATGTTAATTTACTTTGACTTTTGGCGATGCTATGATGTTTGGTTGGTTTACACATGTGTACAGACATTTAAAATGGCTAATGAAAAAACAGAGCATAACCGGTGTACACATGCGTATAGACATTTAAAATGCAGAGCATAACTGGTGTACACATGTGTAAAGACATTTATAATGGCTAATGGAAAAAACACAGCATAACCAATGTACACATGTGTATAGACATTTATAATGGCTAATGAAAAACCAGAGCAGGTATCAATCAAAATGTGATTTTATTTATGGGATATTGTAGGTATCAATCAAAGTTTTAATTTTTTTCCTCATTTCTTTTATACGAATGTGTATAATTATGATATTGTCCCCTATTTGTTGATTTAAAAGTTAGGGTTATAGTTGATTGTTCATAAAATAGCTTTTCTTCTTTATTAAATTTCTTTTTAGTTGGTAGATGTATATTTATGTGGGTTTGTGCTTGATTTATGTTTTAGTTAGCTTGCGTCTATTAGTCAAGAATAATGTGTTCTTAAACCTTTTTGTGTTGTTTAAAGCAGTGTATAAAGAAATCTAGTATTTTGTGTTATTGTGGTCATCCGATTATACTCTGTTGTTGAACTTGGTTGTACATACGCAATGATTATAGAATATGTTAGTTTACGCATATTCATTAGCACTGGGTTTGTTTTCAGACTGAAGCACATTATAGGTATAAATACTGAAGCACACAAGTTGATGGGTCATGCTATCGGCGAGATAAAAGACCTTCGCTTTCAGACTCCAAGGCCTCAAAGTCAAGTGATTTACCAGACTTGAATAAGAAACACCAGCCGCAATAGTCAAGTGAACTCAACGTGAATCTTGACGTGAAACGACCAGTTTTCCACTGCAGAAGCCGCCTGGACGTGTTTGGGAACTTCAAAGAGAGAACTAGCACAACCAGCAGTCTTAGTTTTAGAACAACTAGCAGGCTAATTATGATCTCGATTATACGTGGAACAATAACTGATGCTGGATAGTTTCTATAGATTACATTTTTTTTATATATTGGCAGCATGTTTTTTTATTGGACACACTGATGTATATTGATTACATTTATAGATATAGTCATGCTTTTTAATCTTTTCAGCTGGATGTACACATAGATAAACTTGTGTATATTCATTGTTACACTAGTGTGCATACACAAGTATACTGTTGTATACTCATTCATTCACTTGTGTATTAAAAAAACTTAAACTCTTGTATACTCATTCATTCACTTGTGTATTAAAAAAATTAAACTAGTGTACATAATAATTTTTACATTTATAATACATTGCACACAGTGTCACCAATATCTAGCCAAAGCCAAGATAAAATTAAACCATCGAAACAAAAAAATAACGGTTTATGTCATAAAAAAAACACAACCACGAACCAACATTATATAACAACCAAAACCACTATCTTAAACATATTATTTGTCTACATCAACATCAATATTGACAATGTGTCACTTACAGCCACATCAACATTGATAATACTTTTCCTCTTTTGAGTTTTGTATTCTTCCACATCCACAGCTGGTTTCTCCTGGTTAAGAGGCATAGCCTGACCTTCTTCCTCCTGAAAATCCACATATGTACTTCAGTTAATTACTTAGGTTTAAAACTTGCTGACTATACCTTCTTCACATCCAATACACAAGTGTACATTAACAAAATTACATCACCCTACTAACTTTTTTATCTTTTTATCTTTTTATCTTAACAACATTAAAATCCAAAGATAACTTTTTTTATCTATTTTCTATGAAAAAAATCACATCTACACACAAATAAACTTGCTGTACACTATAACTACATGCATCTACACTTGTGTACTTCAAATTGTTGTACACAATAACTACCATAACCACAAGTGTACACCAAAAAAATATCACCAAAATATGAAGATCACATGCATCCCCCAACCCATGGATAGACTCAGAATTTCCGGCGACAGAGTTCACCGTCGAACAACCGATTCATAACCCACATTCCGACGGCACAATGTTATCATGAAATCGAATGAAAACTCAGCAAAAATTACATTCTTATACGACCATCGCTCTATTAAACATATAACACAACACCATATTGATTCCAAACGAACCGATTGAACAAACCCTAACTATTCGATTATATAAAAAAACGAAAATTACACTAATGTACATCAATAATCAGTGTAGTGAAGTATAAACTTACCGTCGTCAACCTTCGGTTCTCTAACGTCGCCGGTATGCTTCTCCATCAACATTCTTCTAATCGTCGGTTTGGGTTTTTTGAAAGAACCTTCTTCTGATTAGTAGCTAGCTTCAAGGATATTTAGTTAGAATTGGATAGATAGCTATTATTACGGGTGAGAAATATATCTCAGTATCAAATCCTAACAAAACGTTTCTTGTTTCCATAGTTAAAATGATTGTAATTTGACAAAAATAACCCCACCGTTTAATAATACCTATTATACTTTAATAAATAATTACTAAATTGATTTACAATCTAATCTCAAGATCTAACAAAACCAATGGCTAGGATTTGTTCACTTTGTTCACAACTTAACCCTTGTTCACTCTAGAACCAGCGGCGGACCCAGGAATTTTTTTATGGGGGTGCGGAACATTTTCAAAAATTTTAGGCCCCTAGGTATATAAGTAAAAAAATCGGTTCGTATCGGGTCGGGTCGGGTCATGTAAAACAAACGAACATCAAACTAAATTTATATAATCATCAAAAACATATCAAAACCTTGTTACAAACATAATTAAAACGTCGACGCCCTACGGGTTTTCATTTTTTGAAATCTATCCAAAATATCATCTAAAACTAATTTCTTAAGCAATTCTTTCTCTATATAATATAAGTTAATCGCTCCATAACATTATGTTTCAATTTTAATTTTAAGTTTCAACTATTTAAGCCCTAGAAATCATAACGTAAGTTGTAATCACCCTAAAAATATATAAACAACATTATCACCCTAAAAATTATCTAAACAACCATAAACAACGTCAAAACACACAAAATTTCAAACCTATTTAACAACTTTATTACCCTTTTTTCTCCAATAATATCAACCAAAATCATCAAAATAACAAAGAAACTTACCCGTGTTCGGATTCCGGTTAGATTTGGTGTCAAACGACGGTGGTATTGTGGCTGATTACGGTGGTCGTCGGCTGCTGGACTGTTGTCGCTGGGTGATGTTGTTCGCTGGCAGTGCAGGGACGCAAGAGAGAGAGAGCGGGAGAGAATTTCTAAAGGTTTTGGGCTTTAATTATTTTATTATAGTTTGAAATATTGTTGGGTTTGGTTAATGGGCTAAGACTTAGTGGGCTAGCTAGTTAGGAATTATAAGTTGGTAAAGGTATGAGTATTTGGGTTTAGTTAGCTAGGTATTAAAAGTTATATAATTTAGGTAGTATTTTTTTTTTTAAATAATAGTTTACTAAAAAATAAATTAAAATATAAATTGATAACACTTTTTACCTAAGGGGTGCGGACGAAAAATTTCAAGGGTGCGGTCGAAAAATTCCAAGGGGTGCGGACGAAAAATTCCAAGGGGTGCGGACGAAATTTTCGACGAAACTTAGCACTAAATTTTTTTTCCCCGGGGGTGCGCCCGCCCACCTTGGGCTGGGCTTAGGTCCGCCCCTGTCTAGAACCCTACCCTATATATATATATATTTGAACGGCCAACAAAATTATCATTTATACAAACTAGCAAGGAGTTAGGCGCCAAATATACAACGAAGTTACATCGAAACGGCCGAAGCCACCCCAAGTTACATAATACAAACTAGCAAGGAGCTAGGAGCCAAATATACAAGGAAGTTACACCGAAACGGCCGAAGCCATCCCAAGTTACATAATATTAGAGATTATATTATTATTGTATTTAATTATTTAGCATTTTATTGTTTGGTCTTTGGTTAAGGAGAGGTTCCACTTTAGTAGGAGAGCGAGCTTTGTGGATCAACCTCTTATTTATCGATTGTAATATGTGCATTGGGAATTCAAGGAAATCAATTCAATTCCTAAAATCTATCATGGTTATCAGAGCCACCAAACCCTTTTTTTTGTTCCCTTGGCTCATCATGTCAACTGATAACACCTCTTCTGCTGGCGACCAACACCACCAAAACTAGCTGGAGAAATTAGGACCCGACAAAGTGTTGAGTGTGAAGCCACTTGACCAAGTTGAGGTCAGAAAACAGGATAAGGGGCAGGGGTGAACCAATAATGCCTGTAAACCATTTTTTACGGATCATAATTGTGACTTTCTTTCTCTTCATTCAATCTCTATATAAGAGATTCATTTGTTTTGTAATCTTTGTACCTCACCAAGAAATATAAACTCCTAGTTACCCGTGGATGTAGGTCAGTTTAGACCGAACCACATAAATCCTTGTGTTCTTGATTGTGGCAGATTGAGAGAGAGCAGAGTGTGTGTGGTCTGAGTGAGTGTGTGAGAGCGTTCGATCCTAATACAAAGGCGGCTCAGCCCCGTACCCCATACAACAACCATGGTTCCCCCATACTCCACAATATAACCAACCTACCTGGAAACCACCACGTATCGCACCCAGCCCCGTACCCCACACAACCCAACAACTCCCATTCGTCCCCTCATCAGGCCCATCTGGCCCATCCCAATGTGGTCATCGAGAATTCAGCCGATATTTTGTTAATGAACCTGTTGAGAAGATCGGTGTTGCTAGGCGTGACGACAATGTCGTCGACATACAGAAGAAAGTAAGGTAAGCCAGGTTTTGCCCGTGTTGGTAAATGAACAAGGAGGTTTCGCACATGCTGTGACGAAAACCCAAAGACGTGATGAAACCATACTTGGTTAGTAGAATAATCTACTAATTTACCAATTTTTAGGTTTTATATTTCAATTTCTTTGGATAATTTATATTATAACTAAAATAGTAAAAAGATTTATTTAAAAATCCTAGCAAAAAGATTTTTTAACAAACTAACTAGCAATTGTGTATGCCTTAGACTCCACACTATACCTGACACCCAAGGAATATGAAACCAACATAGGACCCAATTTTCACAATTAGAATCATCAAATTCCTATTTCATTACCAACCCTAATTTGTTTCTCATGTTGGAAGACATTTATATATTATACTACATCTTAAAATAGAAAGTCGGTGGCCGAAGCCACCGACCAATTTCTCCCTTTTGTCTAAATATGTCGGTCGTATTTTCCACTCTTTCTTCAGCCTTTGCCACGTCTCTTTCACTTTATACGTGTCCTTTCCCCTCCCTGCATTCTTTTCCTTTTCACATACACATTGCAGAGAATAAGGGCATGTTTGGATGGGCTTATTAGAGTTAAAAAGGACTTTTGGGAAAAGGACTTTTTGAAAAGGAGTTTTTAAAAAAAGTGTTTGGATTAGCTTATTGGTGTAAAATGACTAAAATGGGCATTCTTTTAGATATAAGGGGGTAAAGAAGGGGTAATTTAGTAATTTCATTTTTGAAAAGTCACTTTTGGATCCAAAAGTCATGAAATCTTGGCTTTTCAAAATCTCATTTTCCTTCTTTGCAAAAAGCTATTTCCAAAAGTCCTTTTAGTCTATCCAAACACAAAAACAACTTATTGGCTTCTTGATAAGTCAATAAGCCAATAAGTTGTTTTGAGAAGCCCATCCAAACATGCCCTAAGAATGAAAAGAGAGGATCCGGGAGAAAGAGACGACCGCTTACTCACCCTCATCTTCTGTTCCGTTAGTTGCAACATGGTGTGCGTTGATTACTTTGTGAGACTCACCAACAAAAAGAACTTCAGAAGACAAGATTTGCGATGGTTTTCCCTATTTAATTGTTCGCTTTATGAGGAGATACGGTAACTCATTAACCTAAACCCTAGATTTTTAAATTTTTCTTTGTAAAACATGATTGTTAAGTTATATGTCTACCTACTTGGATTAATTTCATTTTCAATTTGATCAGTTTGCGACTAGGGTTGAGATTTTAAGTTTTGTTTTGCATTGACTCAACGCTGAATTAGTTGTTATAGTATTAGCTAGAATGGTTATTACAGCTAAACACTCACATTTGTAGAAGATTATACCTATTTGTTCAAGTTCGACAAATCAGCAAATTATTACTACATGGTCTGTAGCCTTCATGTTTTACAAAGAAAAATTTAAAAATCTAGGGTTTAGGTTAATGAGTTACCGTATCTCCTCATAAAGCGAACAATTAAATAGGGAAAACCATCGCAAATCTTGTCTTCTGAAGTTCTTTTTGTTGGTGAGTCTCACAAAGTAATCAACGCACACCACGTTGCAACTAACGGAACAGAAGATGAGGGTGAGTAAGCGGTCGTCTCTTTCTCCCGGATCCTCTCTTTTCATTCTTATTCTCTGCAATGTGTATGTGAAAAGGAAAAGAATGCAGGGAGGGGAAAGGACACGTATAAAGTGAAAGAGACGTGGCAAAGGCTGAAGAAATAGTGGAAAATACGACCGACATATTTAGACAAAAGGGAGAAATTGGTCGGTGGCTTCGGCCACCGACTTTCTATTTTAAGATGTAGTATAATGTCTACCTACTTGGATTAATTTCATTTTCAATTTGATCAGTTTGCGACTAGGGTTGAGATTTTAAGTTTTGTTTTGCATTGACTCAACGCTGAATTAGTTGTTATAGTATTAGCTAGAATGGTTATTACAGCTAAACACTCACATTTGTAGAAGATTATACCTATTTGTGGAGAAAATATGTTGATTACTTACACACTAAGTGAAAGAAAGAAGTTCTTTAGACCATGGCTAATCCATTGAGGTTTGATTTAAATAATAGCACGATACTCAAAATCAGAAAGTTAATAATAGTGTTTATATTGTTTTAACAATTTTACTCTGTAATTATTGGAGAGATTCTCATTTATATGGGGTTTTTTAATCCTTTTTTTACTAAATTTTCACATCTAGGATTGATATAAACTCTGTTTAAACTTTAGCATTTAATTGGTTTTTATAATTATAATTTGTTTATATGTTATCTATCACTGTTCTTACTTCTTTAATATGCTTTCAATTTGAGTTGATATCTTGACTTTTATTCAATTTTGACCCATGGGTGTTAAAATCTCCTCTGTTTTAACTTGATGTTAGATGGAATTACAGTGACTATCATCGGTTAACCTTGACTTTTTTTGTTGAATTTCTTGGCTACTTTATACTTATTTTACTCTATATTTACTTTATATTAATGTTTAAAATATTTTAATGTTTTCCACCAATTTTTAGGCTACAGATGATATGATTTGGTGGAGAGTTGCAACATAATGCAACAAGAAAAAGAAATTAGCTTGACGCCTTGACGGTAACTTCTGTTTTTCTTTGTTTTTTACCTTATGTGATGGAATCATGTATTTATACCTTGAACATGAAACCAAAGCCTTGAAGACCATGCATCAGAATCACTTACTGGCTACTACAAAACTGGAACTAAAAGTAATTATACAAATTTTTTTATTAAACGATTGTCCGTACTTTTATCAATTGATACAAAAGAAAATAAATACCTTGCTTGCACATGGCAGTTGCATTTGTTTGTTTGATCTCTTTAGTTTCTTAGTCACATGAACTATTGTCACCGGCTATAGGTGGCAAAATGCAAATGCTATGTAATTATGTAAACGCTCACTACTCTTAAATGTTCCCCAACAAACACTATACGATACTTCATATAAATTTGAATGCCTCTGTGTAGGTCTGGGCAGAGTTGAGGTTTTTTGTTGTTGGCGCGTATGGTCATGTGATTGACTTTGCTTTCACTTGGCAGGTGGTGAGTATGCAGCCATGGCGGATTATTCTCTGTGTTTGAAAATGAGATGGTCATGTGCATTGGCGAACCCCCCCCCCCCCCCCCCCCCCCAATTTTCCCGAAACCGGGGGGCGGTAACGTATATAGCTATACGAAAGTATAACACTACGCATCGAAAAGTTCGGAGGGGCGGGCGCCCCCCGGAGATACACTATCCTGCGCCCCTGGTCATGTGAACGGCTTTGCTTTCACATATCAACTGGTTAGTGTCAGATCTATTCACTTTAACTCATATGTGGCCGTATGTTTGTAGTTTGTAAACAGTTCATTGTCATTGATTGTCCTTGATTTTTATTGGAAGTGGCTATGATGATGAGTTTAAATTTAAGCAAAGATGGGACTTTTGTGTGTCCTGGCGGGGCAACCGAGATGGTCATGAGATTGACTTTGCTTTCCCGTGTCAACCAGTCAGTGTGCAGCCATGACATATCTATTCTCTTTCTTTGATTGTTTACATATATGAGCCTTATTATTCTTTCATCGTGTTTTTTAATCATTCATCGTTACACAATATTACTAAGTTTGATTTCTGATCAATGATGGATGCTTGCGAGTTTTGATCGCTCAATGAATACAACGATGTATGATAATCAACTTTTACGCTCCGAAACTGTACTGACCAGCAACATTCTTGCAAGTATGTCAGAAGAAGCTAGAACTGCCAGCATAATTGTTTTTGATGTTGCATCTTGAATCTCCGTTTTTTTAACTGCTTCAATATATAGTTTACATTAGACTTTTAGAAACTGGACTCCGTCCACTACAAGAAGAGTCAACTTACTACACTTTTTGTAAACTCAAATCTGTCCTTTTCAAGAAAAATCAACTTATCACAGAATTGCTACTCTGATAAGTTACAGGAGCTCAGGGAGAACATGCTTACACTTTATGGTGAGGGACATGTTTAAAACTTATCGCAAACTTCAATGGTGATTATATTTTATACACTTCGCTGAACATTTGTAGTCTACATGACTCTTGCTTCAAAGTATAGCTACATGTCATTTGGAGACGGTGAAACACGTCAAGCCGAAAGAAACTGAAAGAAACAAAAGTCGAGAATAACCTGTTAAGAAGAGACTATTTATAAAGCCTTAGAAAGAGCAAGTAATAGTATTTACGAGCTCTTCTGCACTTACCGTCTTATCTCGCTCTCTACGGTTGGTTCTTTAGAGATCACATGTACCGAGTAGTTCATTTTTCTTTCTGGTTTCGCGCCGCAACGCGCGCGGGTGTAATCCTAGTTATACTCTTAAAGAGGAATGTCGGTGGGCATTTCTCTTTAAGCCCCCAACTTTTCCAAGTTTTCTTTTTACCCTTGGTTTTGCTAGGACATTTCTTTTTTTACCAATATTTTCAAATTTCCTTTTTATCCCTTAGCTTGACTCCTAACTTATTCAAATTTCATTTTTACTCTTTGGTTTTACTATTAAATTTCAAAATTGATAAATTTTGTCGTAGGCTACTATTCCATTTTACTTGTTTTTAACATAAAAAGGATACATGTCATAGTAAGATATGATCTACATGGCGATATATATTTCATTCTAGCCTATCATGGATACATAGTACCATTACCAAAATACCAAGCCCTCATAAGGGTTAAGCCTCTTATTATTGGGCCAAATTCCAATATACATGCATCACAATGTGGCCCATGCTCGTTTAATTATTATTATTATTATTATTATTATTATTATTATTATTATTATTATTATTATTATTATTATTATTAATATTATTATTATTATTATTATTATTATTATTATTATTAATTTAAGTTAAAAAAACAGTATATATATATATATTTATAAATAATAATTTACATCGAGATAGTTGGTAAACGGGCTACAAGCTGCGCCGCTACCCTTTTTTGAATAGCAAAACTAAGCCTTTTAAAAACTACGTCCATAGATCTCGGGGTCATAACATTACTATGCATGACCCTTTGAACTCGACTAAGTAGGTCCACAGCCTCTGGCGCCAGAAAACCAAAAGTATCAAAAGCAAATGAGATAAAGACGTGCTGGTTGTCAAGGCACGCTTTCTCATGTTTGATCACTTTACCCGATGCACCCTTTAAAGCAGCCTGACCCACTGTGAAAGCACTACTCCCTAAGCCCACAAACGGGGAAACCCCTGTTAGATCCACACATGCGTATTTTCCTCCTACCCATCCAAAGACCAGAATGTCAGCTGGTCGAATGGTAGATCTCCCTTCCAACGGGTCTGTTAAGAAATTAACGGGTGCCTCTTTCTTAACAGAAATACCAACGCACCTAAATATGTTAAAAACTATCTTTTATTGAAATCCTTTTCATTCAAATCGTGTTAGTATTGTTACGTTAAAGTAATTTGTATCTTACGTAATTAATATAGATGGTAACTTTGACATTATCAACACCTACAAACCACTAAGTCGGCAGTCGGCGGAAATAGCCCTGCCCCTTCATTGGGCTAAATGGGCGGTAAATGTATAGTGTCAGGCAGCTGCCTGACACTCCTCTATTGGCCTAATAAATTTACGATTTTATCCCGATTTAAAATTACGATTTTGCCATCAGTGTAAAATTATGTTTTTGCCCCCCACTTAAAAATAAATTTACGCTTTCGCTCTCAGCTAAATATTTCAATTTTGCCCCCGGTTAAAAATTATGATTTTGCCCCGTTTCAATTTACAGTTTTGCCATTAGTTTTTTCCCTTAAAATTACGATTTTCCCATCAGTTCAAAATTATTATTTTACCCCCACTTAAAAATAAATTTACGCTTTTGCTCCCAACTAAAAAAATCCAATTTTGCCCCGTATAAATTTATAATTTTGCCATTAGTTTTTTTTTCTCACAGCCAAATTATGATTTTGCCCTCAACTTAAATTTACATTTTGCCCATCGTTTTTGTTTGTTTTCCTGGTGAAATTACAATTTTGCTCCCAGTGTAAATTACAGTCGTGCCGACAGCTTCCTGGCACTCCCCCGTTTGTCCATTTAATTTACGATTTCTCCCCGAATTAAAATTATGATTTCGCCCTCAGTTAAAAATTACGTTTTCCCCATCGTTTTAGTTTTTCTAGCAAAACTATAAAGGTTTTTTGTTTTAATTGGTTTACTCGATTTAATTTTTTTTCGTGTCAATGAGCCGCCTAACACTGGCTCATTGTTTTTTTTCCTACCAAAATTGTAGTAGTCTTTTTTTAATTGATTGAGAATTATTTGGTCATTGCCCCGCAACGCAGGCGGGGCATCAACTAGTTTTAATATATAAATGAGTTAACTCTGGTTATGATGAGTTGTAATTCACTGATTTAATCCTTTAAATCATTTCATATTATTTTTGCCACGATTTGTAACAATATAGATCCTTTAAATCATTTAATATTCCTTTTGCCACGATTTGTAACAATATAAGTTTTGGAATGTTTTTTATTTGCGGTTTGAGACGTACATGGTTTAGGTGTTAATCGTCCAATTACCTCTAATTGATTTAAAACAATACCTTTCTTGTAACAAAATATATCAGTATAAAATGTTAGAAAATATAATAAATTTAACTTCGAATATGTTAGAAACTTAGATTTTGTAAAATATGAAATTATATAATTATACTTTAGGATTTGATATTTCAATTATATAATTAGATTTTGTAAAATATGAAATTATATAAGTACTTGGATACCAAACAGTTTTTTTTTTAACAGCAAAGGTTACATAACACTACTCTTAAATTACACCAAATTTTATCACATGCCAGGAATTGAACCCTGGTCTCTCCTCAAGAGGCACAAAGCCTCTACCACCCCACCAAAGTGGTGATGGCTGGATACCAAACTGTTACACCTTGATTTTCATTACCCAGTTTAGATTTATTTAAGAAAGTTGCAAACATAGGTCTCAGATGTTTTTTATTCAAAACTTTAAATATGACATAATATATCACATGGTAGAACATATTTAACCTTAGTTTGTCACATTTTATAAGTTTTTACATAAGAGTAAAGAGTTATTTGATGGGTTGGTGATTTACATGTGTTTATTATGGATAATCATATGATTTTGATTACTGTTTCACATTGAACATGGTTACGTTGTGTGTTTTTATTGCTTATCTTTTTTTAATCCTGATGTTTGTAAGCCTTGAAGGTGATGATTCGTAGTTCTGTCACCTTTTACTAAAAAAAATTCTCGTTTATCTTATAGATGTCAATGTGTCGACTGCAAATGAAAGACAACTTCTTATGTGTCGACTGCAAATGAAAGTCTTCTTGCACGCTTACAATGCTTGGTAGGCGAGGTTATCGCATATGATCGACGCATTGCGGATAAACTGGACGAAATTACTCAAAGACTTGACATGTAGTTGAGAACAAACATTTAGATTAGCTATTATGATATGTTATTAAGTAGGAATCTTACTTTAAATTGATTGTAAATTTTGCGTAAAGTACTTTATACAATCAATCGGATATTTATTAGGCATCGAATATATATGTTCAGTAATTATGGTGTGCTTTCGTAGATGATCTAAAGTGCTTTTGGATGCGAGTCGTCATATCTTAGCGTCGCAGCGCACGGGGTCTTTGTGCTACTTGGCACCGCGTTACGCCCCCGCCACATCACGACGTGTGGTAAATCTAATTGTAATAAAAAACAAAACATATAATACATAATATTTCACGGAATGCCTAATATTTTAAGTCTAATCACGTATATGAATGTAATACTAAACATTAACAAGTCCCCAATAAAAACCATGTAATGCCCGTATATTACAGATTTAATCACGTAATAAAGCATAAACAATTAAGTTTCCATTATCGAATGCGTAATCACGTATTAATATATATTTGAACTTGTAATCACTTATCTAGTAAAAAAAATAAAAATTAAGAAAAATATAGTAATAGCATAATTAAATTAAAAGAATGAAATACTCATTAATATGATGTTGAACTTGTAATCACTTGTCTAGTAAAAAAAATAAAAATTAAGAAAAATATAGTAATCTATACTACTATATTAAAGAAACTGGGTTTTCTACCCTTTTGGTCATTTTACATTGTATACACATTTTGAAGCAACATGTACAAGAGAACCAAGCTATTTTAGAGGGGGTAAACTTGCTCATTGTCTAAAAATTTAAGACACTTTAAGGGCATTTTAGGGATTTTAGCACCCTCCTCTCCCCATCGGTACCAGTTAAACACCAGGCCACGTTCTTCTTTTCAACTTCCCTACGCCCTAATCAATTCACGCTATTGAATTCATCTTCCTTTATGGATGATGAATGCTTCGGTTTCAGATGAGACATCAACCGTCGCCCCATTCAATCCAATCGATTTTATATTATAGATCAAGCATATCGGTCGTACAAGATTAGCGTGGATGACAATGGTGCTCGGTGGTTGAAGCACGCTTCGCGACGCAGACGGTCGGGACAGACGACGGCGACGAAGAGGTTCTAGGGTTCCTATCGAAAGATCATGGATGTGATTATACCGTTAATTGTGTGAACTGTAAGGTTTTTTTCTAGGGTTCTAATCAAATCTATATTCGATGCAATCAGAGTGACATCGGTAATCATGTTTGTTTGGTTAAGATCTGCCCATTGCCTAACAATGTCCGTTTGGTTGTTAGGGTTTAGATTTCTTTATATGATTCTGGTGTTTTGAAATCAGTTTGTTTTTCTTAAATTTACTTTGTTTTTCTGTGAATCCAATACCAGATTGTGTAAATACGACTGAAATGTCTTGGGTGTGAAAAGTGTCGTCTGTAGGGAAACTGCACTCAAAATCTTGTTCTCTGCTGACGGTCAAAATGATCGTGATCAGCCTGTGAGTATCACATACCTACTGTTTGTATGAATTGAAGTCTCATTCTTTGTCCTACTTTATATCTATTTTTTTTTGTTTTACTGGATCACAACTGCAGTTGCAAAGGATTGAAGTAATAGCATTCATGAATCTGCTCAATCGTCTCTCCGAATCACTTAAATCAGTCACTGATATGGCTTCATCTGATTTCATGAAATTAAGAGGGCTTCAAATGCGCTCATTGTGGCGTGTGGTGAGTAGGCTTCCCCCTCCCTCCCTCCCTCTCTCAAACACGCACTTGAACAAAGAACTAAGAGGTGGTGTTCAAAATGCATATATTCCCTTTTTTTCGCCTTATATAAAAAATTCTTTGTGATGTGCTTTTAAGCTATTTCTTTTTTTATTCGTACAGATTCAAAAATAGCCTGAATTGATCTATTCATAAATGGGGTTGAATATGTGACTTCTAATGGGAGGAGGGTTGGGAAAGAGTGATGAAAAGTTGGATTTTTTTCTATATGATGACAACCAGGTTTTTTTTATTGTTTAATAGAAGGACCATGGGAAGTCGTTCCGGTTTCAGGCAGTAATGCAAACCGATGTCGGGAACTCACCGGTATAAATCTTTGCTTTTTAACTAGGGTTTCGTTTATTTATTGTTCGATTTCATATTGCTTTTTCACTTCTGTGTTACATTTCATTTTAATTTGATGTTCAACTACTTAATTTATTCATTTATTTCATTGATTTCGTTTATATCATCAGAATTGGACCATGTTTTTTGTAGTCAATTGCAGTGGATTTGTAAGATTGGTTGGATTTAGTAATTGAAAAGTGTAGGTAAGTGAGTTTGGTATTGCAAAGTTGCATTGAGGAAAAAGGGAGAAGACCTATTAGTGGGATTAAAGTGATAATTAAACATGGGTTGTAATTGTTGGTAAGTTTTTATTGTCTTGTGTTATTTTGTCTTCATATTTCTTAATCGAGCTTGTGAATCATGTTAATGCGTCATTTATATTTTTGAACTGCTTCTATTCAACCATGTTCATGGTTTTAAAAAGTCCGTCTGAGACGCATGGCCTAGGCGCAAGGCGACCTCATACGCATGGTCTATCTTTTTTCAACATCCAAACATTGTATAACTAATAGTTGCCGAAACATGTTACGTTTTGAGTTTTTTTGTGAGTAAATGTTGATCTTGTTGATGACCGTATTTTCCATAGATGGAGCTTCCCGAATGGGCTGATATAGTGAATTCTACTACCTTTAAGGAACTTGCTCCGTATTCAGAGCTGGTGAGTTCTTTTTTCCATCATTGGGCAGGTTGGATCTGTTTATGTAAATACCCTTATCAATATTGCATCTTTGCTTGCAGCTTCTGTTGCTAGGAAAATCTACTTGAGGGACCGTCTTGGTGTTGATGCCTTCTAGAGAGTCTATGGTAGACGTAAGAGGAACGATAGTGCTCCACCCCATTTCTGCAAAAGTAGTGGTGATAGATTGGTATCATTCACCACATTCTTCAACAATTGGAAACAATAATCATTGTCATGGATCACAAGGGGTGAGCCCATTGCTTTTCAGTAATTTATCTCTTTTTGATTAAGAATCTGATGGCTTCTCAAATCACAATTTTTTTTTTTGTTTTCGATACTTATGTAAAAGTGTTAACTTGATATCTTGAAATTTTTTGTTTTGTTGTATTTTAGTGGAAGAATGAACATTCAAATGGCCGTCGAGACCTTGACCAACTTGCCGGGAAAATCGTTGTTGCACCTTGAATAGCTCAATCTTTTTTTCTGGTCATTATTTTTGATGTTATGTAGTTTACAGAGGCAGACCTAGCAAGGGTGGTGGGTGGGCGAGCACACCCCTTAAAAATTGGTTAAACCCCTCATCCGCACCCCTTAAAAATATTTCCGGGGTCCACCACTGGTAGCTTATACTGTTAGCAAGAATGAATAAAATTTTATATTTATTTTGAATCATCTATGTTTGCTTTTTATAAAAGTCGGCACTGGTAATCTGAGTTGATCTATAATCATGTTTGAACTAATTGTTGTTTTTGTTTAACATTTGGGCTCAGGTTCTTTTTAGTTTAGAGTGAACTGATTTTAAAAGTTGTGCTAAACTACACTTTTAACCGTTGAACTAACTTAGAATGAACGAAACTCTTTTTCTCATTTCAAATTGAAAGTGTAAATTAGTTCCACTCGTTTATATGCGTCTTCTTTTTGAGGAGTTTGTGAATACGTTTGATGTTATATGGGTATACGATGCCGGTGTTTATATTTCGTGTATACATGGGTGTGTGAATGAAAAAGTTGGGGATTTTGGTGAAAATGAATTTTTCAGGTGAGATGGGAGTGAAGAATGATCGTTAGAGTTGGTTGGTGGGCTGCACCTTCAACTGTTGCATCTCACTTTGGAACAAGTGGTGTTACTGTTGCTACATCCATTGGCATATCACATCTATTAGGTTTCATCTTTCGGTCATAAATAGCGTTATTTTTATTATTATTTTCCTGATTGGATGCACGGATATATCTTATATGTTGTGTTATAATGAAACAATTTAGTAGATTGTGGTTTTGTAGTCAAAGGTGCTCAGGTGGGTACAAAAAGCACCTGAACGGAATAAAACCAACCAGAAAGTTAATTGACATACTTTTGCAGTTGTTATCTTTGAGAGCTACTCCAAAAAGTTAATTCATTAGGTGTTTTGTCTACAAATCACATGATAATGATCTTGAGTTTGTTATTGTCTTCGACAATAATTCAATTTGTGTATGATTTGGACCTGGAAAATATCCAATTTGGGCATCAAAAGTCATGAGTTCACCCAGGTTTGGAGAAATCATACTATTGTGTGAAATATTCATAAATGGATCTTGATATCATTTAGAATTACTTGAAAATATGTTCAGCGAGTACATGATCGAAAGTAGGAACATATATAGAAACGGAGGCGAGCTTTTATCGTTGGTCGTTAAAAGAAAAAGAGCCTCGGTGATTGTTGTTTTTTATGTCAATTCTTTGTTTATACTCAATTGCTATATTAGTTGTGTTAACAAATTGGTTTTAAAAATAAACTATATTGAACTCGTTGGGTAACGTGCGGCAAAAAATCATAAATACCCGCGGCAACGCGCGGGCCTTCCCACTAGTAGTCTAATTAAATTAAAAGAATTAAATGCTCATTAATACGGTGTAATTTAAAAAAAATATATACTATGGTATAAAAAGTTATAAGGGTCTCAGTCTTTGTCATGATTGTTGAGTGATGTCCAAAGCTTGATACAAAACTATTATCGAACCAGGGGTCTCATCGGAAGCAGCCTCTCTATTCATACGTAGTAGAGGTAAGACTGTCTATATCTTACATTCCTCAGACCTTACCTTATCTTTGCTATTGGTGTAATTTACTGAGTACGACGATGCGATGACGTATTATATGAACATTAGTGATTGATTCAATTGTAAAGTTGGAACATGAATCTATCAAAACAAAACGACATCCGTGAAAACAAATGTTTATTGGTATTTTCATTTTCCCCCACGTCTTTTTCCGAGCTATACATATACGGCCAAAGAGCGTATTAGGTATCATCCGCGTCGTTATTATCACTCATCAACTTTTGTTTGTGTCACACTCCCGAACCCTAGTTCTTCCATCTCCCACACTTCGCTGCTCAATCCACTTACAAACACACGGTTTCATCTCTATTTCTCTCAACTCTTCAATTCATCACATCAATTTCTCTTATTTTACTCGATCTACTTGTAATTTCAGATACTTCACCCAATAATTTCTTTCTATTGGATTACCTCTGCGTTTGATCGAACTAGCTTCAAGTCGCTAAAGAGAGTACGAGGTATATATTTAGTTTTTTGTATGTATATATGCCCCAATTTTGAAGCTTTTTAGGGTTTTTGACTTTTCGTATCGTTTGAGCTTGAAATTTGATGAGATTTGTGTTTCTATTGCTTTTATTTTTATGTTTTTATGGATAAATGTACAGGTAAAGAGCCATACTAGACTGTATTAGGTGTAAATCACATGTTTATTAGTTTCAAAGTATTTTACTTGATAAAAATTATTGATCTTTGGTTAATATTTAAAGGACTTGCTTGCTTCTGTTTATGCTAGCCTAGCACTACATCATATGATAATATTCATGAAAGTCTTTTTATAAATGTAAAAATTTATATTCAAACTTCTCACAGACTATTTGCTGATATTATGGACATAAAGTCTTGTTTGTAACAAAAGATTTATGAGTTTTAGTTGATCCTGTTTTTTTATTTTTTTCTATACAATGCAACATGGAAATTTTTATTTTTTTGCTGTCCAAGTTATAGTAGATTATTCATTGAATTGGTTGTATGAAAACATGCAGTTTCTTAAACGTGGAGTTGGAGTGAATCTTCACGGGTCGGGTTGGGTCATATCATTCTAGAATTTTATCTATCAACACTCCAACAAAGAAAGATGTAAAATTGGAATTTGGAAACAATTTATGTTTGTGAGTCTATTCAAAATTGTAGAATGTTACTTAGTTACAAAGTTGAATTATGTTTGTAGTAACATAAGATTCTTTCGGTTATATGAGAGATTGATGATTTATAGAGTACTTACCAAAGTCATGTTTCTTTTTTTTTTTTTTTGCATCGTTACAGCACTTAACTTTCGAGTGCTTTCCTTTTAGGCTACTTGTTTTAATTGTTGTGTTGTGGCTTGTGAAGATGGATCAACAAGGTCACGGGCAGGCCCCGGGTATGGGCAGCTCTACGCAAATGCCGTACAGTATGGCACCGTACGCACCAAATCAAATGATGGGAATCGTACCCCCTGCATCAGGTGGGCCCGTCCCACCATCACAAACATCGGGCCTCCCTTCTCCCCCAGCCCAACTGGCCCAACAACAGCTTGCTTACCAACACATCCACCAGCAACAACAACAACAGCTGCAACAACAACTCCAAAGCTTCTGGGCAAATCAGTACCAAGAAATCGAACAAACCACTGATTTCAAAAACCACAGCCTCCCACTGGCTAGGATCAAGAAAATCATGAAAGCAGATGAAGATGTGCGAATGATATCAGCCGAAGCACCGGTCATATTTGCACGCGCGTGTGAAATGTTCATTCTTGAGTTGACTTTAAGGTCATGGAATCACACTGAGGAAAACAAAAGGCGTACGCTGCAGAAAAACGACATTGCTGCTGCGATCACGAGGACTGATATTTTTGACTTTTTAGTTGATATAGTACCACGTGAAGATTTGAAAGATGAAGTGATTGGTTCTACGATCCCGAGAGGTGGGCCGCTTCCGGTTGGAGCCCCGACTGAGGGTATGCCGTATTACTACATGCCTCCACCGCAGGTTGGTGGTTCGGGGATGTATAATCAAGCACTTTATGGGCAGCAACCTCGCCCATACATGGCTCAGCCTATGTGGCCACAGCAGCAGCAACAAGAACCTCAAGAAGATGCTTAATCAGGTAGCTACCAAACCATGTATATTGATGATCACGAGTATGGTGTTCGGTGTTCCAATTTTTGCCTTTAAAGTATGGATCTTTATGACATCGTTTAAGAATGAATGGGTCAATGTGGGTTATGTTTTATCACTGTTTTTATCTAACAGGTTAAACACGTAGATCTAAATAAAAAAATATAGCTTTACGGAAAAAGGGTCGAACGGGTTGAAAGTGACTAAAGTGTATTTGAATTACATAAAACCTAAAAAATTGTTTTTTAAAGAGTTAAATAATAAAAATTATGTTATCGGATACGGTTCGAGTCAAACCCGATCCCCCATTTTGCCATGATCAGTGTAGAAAGCATTTGTTATCTTTTTCGTTTATGGTCAATTATTTTGTGTTCATTTAAGCGATGCACACAATTGATTAGAAACTAATGAGGGTTTTCTTGACCAGAAATGTTTGCAGTCAATGTCATCAAATGGTAGCTTTAAGGA
The DNA here is from genome assembly GCA_030545235.1 of Helianthus tuberosus. Taxonomy (NCBI): domain Eukaryota; kingdom Viridiplantae; phylum Streptophyta; class Magnoliopsida; order Asterales; family Asteraceae; genus Helianthus; species Helianthus tuberosus. Next base: position 6,518 of record JARYGA010009215.1, on the reverse strand, counting down.
TCATTTGATGGCAATGTCTCCAGAATCTTGTTGCTATATTTCTTTTATTCTGGCTTACAAAAAAGAATGGCATCTTGCATCAGATAGTTTAAAAGCATGTTCATAAAGTTGAGGTTCAATGAAAGAACGATTTCGGAAGTTTTATGCCATATTGACATGTACAACCCCATTTGACTGTTACCTTTCTATTTAATTATAATAACTAAGCCTATTTGACCCGTGAAAGAAAAATCATAACCCAAAGTGAACCGTTTGACAATGACTATACTGTTTGATATCCAACATTGATTTTTGTTACAGGTGGGCAGGCTTACAAGAGATGGGATCCTGAAAGTTGGTGGCTGTAGATGAACACTTACTTTTGGCCATTTGTATCAAGGTTTAAGTTATCATGTGGTTTATTAGGAATGTTTGTAGTCATACTTAACTATGTCTGCGTGTCTATTTGTCCCTAACAAAACTGTTTTTTATGACGTTTGCGACTAACATGTGTAATATCTGGGCCTGTTTCTTGAAAAGTCAAACTCATATCCAATGGTAAAAGACATGCCGCTTGCTCTTTTCATGGCAGTTAACGGCCAAGGCATGGGTTGGGTTTGACCGGTTCTGGTTTGGTGCCGGTCGATCAATTGGTCAATCATTCTGGTTTAAGCTAAACATGCATTGTTCGTTTGTTTGGGATTACACTTTTGAGGCATTAGACTCCTAATTGATCACAAGATCTTTGACCTAAAAAGTCAAATGTTTTAATTGAAATAAAAACATTCCGCCAATCAATACAGATCTATATATATGTTTGTTGATGGATGGTTTAATTATGAAATTTGTAAATCACTCAAAACTTTTAGTGATGAAGCACACCAAGTACCAACCCTTACTGTTGTATCATGTGCTTTATATAACATTTTAGTGCCAGAACAGTTGAGTAAAGGTGGGAGATAATTAACAAGATTTAATGGTGTCATTATACAAACATGTAGATCTCAAAATGGATTAATGAAAGCATAGGATGTGATTTAAAGATTTTGACCATAATATTTTAATATCTTGATTTTGCTCTAGAATTATAAGCACATCTTGTAATTGTAAAAATTACACATAAGAGTAAGGTTGTTTATATAGCATGGACTGATAAAAGACAACTGAATGGTATCATTATATAACAAGCATCCAGCTTAACTTTTGCATTTCTCCTTCAAACTTTGACACTGGTAACTGCCCTTGATCACAAGAGTGAAATTATTATTATTATTATTATCATCATCAGCTGCTGTGGAGGAGTAGCTAGGAGTGGTAGTGGTGGTGGTGGTGGTGGTGGTTGTCGTCGTCGTAGTCATAGTCGTCGTTGTCGTCGTAGTCATAGTCGTCGTCGTAGTAGTAATCGTAGACTCGTAGTACTAGTAGTAGTACTAGCAGGAGCAGCAGCAGCATATATACAATTACCAAGTTTGTGAATAGCACATTTTTTTGCCTACCACCTTTGACCACCTTCGATCTTTTTTGACCTTTTTTTTATCTTTGAATTTCCTCTTTCTAAAACTTTTTGACTTTTTTTAGCTTATCCCTTTTTTCTATTCGACCAGTAAATTTGGCTAATTTTGACTTTTTTTCTTTTTTTTAAGATCGACGTCGACCAAATTTCCGCCGCAACGGGCGGATAATTTTACTAGTTGAAGACAAACATGAGAGCTTATGTAAGCCTATCTAAAGCTTTAAGGAACTCGGAAAATATCTTCCCAACTGCAAAAGAAAGTGATTTTGTGATATTTAATAACTAGGATCATCACATCTGGAGAAGATGGCTTGGTCTTAAACGCTCCAAGGTGTTATAACTCTTGAAAGCCGAGGTGAGAGATGAGAACTTCACGTACATGAAAGGTTGCTACGTGTACAACCATATAAGCTTTATGTTGGACCAAAACTGCATCCTGATCTTCTCTTTTTACATATTATTTTTTTCCAAGTAAACCATTCATAATTGTCGACAATTATAACCACAAACTGCAACGTTGGGATGGTTTGTTTTGCTATATGAGGAAGGTCTTTGGTTTGATTTTAGTACACAAGGTTTTTCATAACAGATTCTGCATATTCGTCTTGTGATTATCTTTGAATTATCTGAGTGAATTTTCGAATTACCATCGAAATATTTCAATCTAAAAGTGTTCTCAACACGATTCAGAGAGATATCTAGACCCTACGGGTGATAAAACGCACACATGCTTCATTACATCACTCCCACAATCCTTCAAATATAACAAACATCATACAAAAGCTATAGCTAACACCGGCATTACATATTCCAAAAGATTCATATTATATTTATTTATAGACATCCTAAATCGCTCACCAGAGGAATGAATCCCATCCAAGCCCAGGCCCAATTCCACCACTTCACAAAAGTAGAACCAAATTTGTATGGGAAAACTGGTAGAACATTGATGGGTCTAGGTGACCTCACATTCATTGGCGCAGCTTTGAAGGGGTCGGGGGGCGCCCGAAGTTAACCCAGTGGACTAAAATGACAACGTTTGAAACTATTTAGACTAAAATAGCAACGTTTCAAACATTTGGACTAAACTAACAAAATGACCCAAACCACATGGACTAAAATGACATTTAACTTTAGTTTTTATTTGTATACTTTCAAATAATTTATTTTCTTTTTCATAGCATTTTTCATTTGTTTTTAGTGAGTACAATTGTTTGTCAAAAACTCAAAAGACTATTAGATACACCAAGGCTGACAAGCTGATCACTTAACATGAAGATAAATGAGTTAGCATCTGAGGTAAACAAGCACTGGTAATAAACATCCGTGTTAATGACAAAAAAAAAATGGAAATATCTTTGACTTAACAAAGAAAAATAGATTAAGTTAACGAACCGGATGAAAATGACATGATTTCAAACTTTTTTGATCCAGATGAAAAAAACAAACATTTGAACGAAAATCACAAAACTAACCAAACCTCAGGAACGAAAATGAAATTTTACTCATTTAAATAACAAAACTAATTTAAAAGTTAAAAGTGTAGATTTCTTTTAAACGTAAAGTAAGGTTATATGTGGGTGTGGTCCAAGTCCAAAAGAAATGCAATGATTTGTTTCATCTAGTGAACTTGTTCGTTCAAGACACAAAAAAGCAGACCTGAATTACCTTTACCTATATCTACAAATTCAATAGCGGGAATAGTTCCCCTTTGCCATAGGTGGAGGTGGCCGGCCATATGCATCCACTTGGTTTTTTTTTTTTTTTTTTTTCAGGTATAGGTATTTTACATTATTTCAGATAAATTACGATTTTAACCCGTTTAAATTTACAGTTTTACCATTATATTGTTTTTTTCCTTTCAGCCAAATAACAGTTTTGCCCTAAATTCAAATTTACCGTCTTGCCATAGTTTTCTTTCCTGTCAAATTACGATTTTGCCCCCAGTGTAAAATTATAGTCATACCATCGTTTTAGTTTTTTTTTTTTTTTTGACAAAACTATGGTAGTGTTTTGTTTTAATTTGTTGACTCGGTGTAATTTCTATTCGTGTCAGGCTTTTTTTGTTACAAAACTATGGTAGCGTTTTGTTTTAATTGGTTGACTCAGTGTAATTTTTATTCGTGTTAGGCGGCTGCCTGACACACACTCATTTATCCAGATGAGTTACAATTTTGCCCACAGTTTAAAATTATAGTTTTCCATCGTTTAGTTTTTTTAGCAAAAGTATTGTAGTTTTTGTTTTAATTGGTTGACTCAATGTAATTTTTTTGAGATCGTATTATAAGTAGTATGTACAAATAAGAGAAATACGAACGGCTTAGAGCCCCGCAACACGGGCGGGGCAAAAACTAGTTTAATTAACAAAAGATTTTTATTTCTATTATTATTTATTATTTTTATTTTAAATATCAAACATATGGTCTAACCGGTGAGACAGGATCACATGCACGTGTACTTACATCGCTAAACCTTGCAACTCTCGTGACCCGTGAAACTTCCGGTTCGAACCGTCTATAACTTACTCTCATCCACGGCGCGTGATTATCACTCATGTAGTTGACCGTTCATCTTTTTCAGTCTGTTATCTTCTACATCCTCCACTTTGTCATTGCCAATTCGCCCGACCCACATTTTAAGGTAGAGAGAAAAAACGTGTACTATGTTCAAATTACACCCTTATACTTTCAATGTTTTTCCATTTACATTTCTTTTAAGAGTAAATTTCAAAGTTCGTCATTTATGTATGTCTAATATATCAAAGTATGTCCTTTGTCTTTAATAACCTCAGAAAACATCCTTAATGTTTGAAAAACCAATCAAGTTATGTCCTTTACCCTAAACCTTGTTTGTTTTCCCAGTTAAGTCAGGTCACATGCGAAGCACATGAGGGCATTAATGTCATTCTACCTACCAATATATATATACACCCACACATTACACATACATACAGAACACACACTCATCTTTCTCTCTGCTCTCTCTCTCTCTCTCTCTCTCTCTCTCTCTACTACCACCACCACCACCACCACCACCACCGCAAAATCCGGCGTCGCATTTTTCAAAATCCGGTAGTCTGTCAATAACCTCCTCCACTACACCTGCTTCCACGAAGTTTGGGGCAAAACAGTAAATTGATCTACAAAGTCAGTTACAAAACACGCCTTTCGTCTAAGAACGAGGGTTTGGGGTAAACAATACAACCAAGAAATGAGGCAGCGGAGGGAAGGTTTCTGAAGGGTGGTCGCCGCCCTACGCCGCCAATGACTTTCGATTTGCCCCCAAATCGACAACCCTTTTCTCTGGTTCCTGTGATTTGGCCAGAGTCTCGATTTCATCGTTTAAAGAAAGCTATAGAAACGAGCCTAATATGAGGCGGTGATGATGAATTTCTTGTTGTATGAGTAAATCAGCAAAGTTTGAGATGCTCCGTAACTTGGCGGGGCGATTCTCCGGCTGTTTTGTGGTAGAAATCTACCATTGATTCAGCCGAGAGAGTTGCAGCCATGGCGGATTTATCCTCTTTGTTCTGATTCTTTACAGATCTGAGCCTCTTTTATACTCTTTATTGTTGGGTTTTTGGTTCATGTGTGTAGTTGGGTTTTGTTGGAGTAAAGTTGTTTTGTATTTACAGAAATGGGGGAGATGGAGGTGGGTCTTGAATTTAATGGAGTGTATGAGAAAGACTTATCTTGATTTGGGTTTTTGATTTTGTGTGTGGTTTTGTTTAGATATGAATTGGCTGAGGAGTGTGTAGATGATGATGAAATAAAGGTCTGCGTTCAAAGAGAGAGAGAGAGAGAGAGGAAGATCTGAATTTTTTATAATTTTTTTAGTATTTAGGGTAAAATGACCAATATACCCTCATGTGCTTCTCACATGACCTGACTTAACTGGGAAAACAAACAAGGTTTAGGGTAAAGGACATAACTTGATTGGTTTTTCAAACGTTAAGGATGTTTTCTGAGGTTATTAAAGACAAAGGACATACTTTGATATATTAGACATACATAAAGGACGAACTTTGAAATTTACTCTTCTTTTAATTTAATAACTTTTTATTGGTATTTGCGTAAAATGTCAAAATGGTCCATAAGTTTAGGCCACTTTTGTGACCTTAGTTCAAAAATGAAACTTTTTGTATCTGGGCACCTGAGATTTCATTTTTGTTACTATTTCAATCCAACTGGCAAACTGGGTTACAATTTTCTGTTAACTTCTCTTTTTTTATCGTTTTCATCATTTAAATGAAGGGTATTATCGTCGTTTTTATGCCATAATATATTTTAATTAACTGAGGAAAACGACAAAAAATAAGAGAAATTAACAGAAAATACTAACCCAGTTTGCCAATTGAATGAAAATGACAACAAAAATGAAACATCGGGGACCCAAGTAGAAAATGTTTCATTTTTTTATTAAAATGGTAAAAGTGGCCTAAACTCAGGACCAACATTTTACTCTTGGTATTTTTTTTATAATATTATTCATGGATGTACAAGCAAGGTGGTGCATAAAAGGGATGGCAGACCTAAGGCCAAGTTGCATTCAGTTTATTTAGTTTTCAATTGGATGATATGATGATACGTTATAAACTTGTGTACTCTTATGAATAGCCTTTCAAAACAATTCGTTTTAACTCTAAACTCAAAAATTACATTTACTAATTTGTTTTTGTCTTACAGTGGTTTGATCGTCACTAGTGAAAATTACATGAAGTGATGGTGTGTTTGGACGTTTCATATTAAAATAGTAGATTTTTATATATAATTTTGTTAGAACTGCGAACATAAACATAATTATATATCACTTACTCTAAGTAAAGGACTCTTCACGGACGGATGCCTGTTTGACATTGTCCGGCATGCCTGCAAACAAATGCACCCCTTCCTTTTTCTTCCTTTCTGTCAACTTTGTTCGTGGCCATAAATTTCTTTTTCTCTCTCTTCCACATCGGCTCCATAAAGGTCACGAGTTTCTAAAAACTAGTCATTCAAAGTAATCTCATGTATAGATTGAGGCATTA